>PISX010002606.1:79163-156205 GCA_004024625.1 Mellivora capensis | reverse complement strand
GGAGATGAACCATGAGAGACTAGGGACTCTGAAAAACAACCTGAGGGTTTCGAAGGGGCGGGGCGGGTGGGAGGTTGGGGGAGCCTGGTGGTGGGTATTGTGGAGGGCACGCATTGCATGGAGCACTGGGTGTGGTGCATAAACAACGAATTCTGGTACACTGAAAAGAAATAAATTAAAAAACAACAACAAGGGAGGCACAGAAAGACTTGCCCTAAAATCCTGGTTCCACCCACCAGCGATATGACTCGGCCCCCGTCACTTTAAATTCTCCTTCACTCTCCCCTCAGGTATCAAGTAGAGATTTTAGTAGGTGCTTACCCGGAAGGTGAATTCACCAAGCTCTCCAGCAGACAGTGCTCCCTGTTTTATCTGTCTAGTTACTGTAGAAGAGACTGAAAGCAGGTCGTGGACTAAAGCTGACTTTACATGAAGAAAAATGAAATAAGGGTTCCTTTCTGACTTACGACTAGCTTCAGCCCTGAGGTCACACTTCAAATGCTAATTCCTCATGGACAATAAAGATGGGATCAGAGTCTGAGAATGAATTTACCTGGGCAGAGAGGTGTGAATTATGAATTAAAAATCATCAAAATTTCTTTAAGAAGATTAGCTCTTAGAGAAATAAGCACACTTCATTGCTTTTAACAGCTATATTTAAAAGCAGAAAAAAACCGTATTAGGCCACAGAGTCTATCTATCTTATTTCCAGGGGATGGAGGTGACGTATTCAAAGTCTGGCCATGTTAGCTGCCAGGAAACGTCAATAGTCATAGGAAATATCTGTTGTAAACATTTAATGCTTCTTTTTGGGGGTAGCCAAAGCAAACATCTGAACGTCTGAAACAGAAAACGAAGCAAACATTTTTCTATGCCTTCTCTGTTCCTCTGTCAGTGGTTCCAGAAAAGTCTGAGAGGAGGCCGGCCTTCCAGAACATGGTCATCAGGCTGGGGGAGGCACCGCCAGAGCACTGACCTCCTGGCTAAGTCTGCTCCCGTCCTCTTCCTGGCGTTTTTCTGTTTTGTCTCTCACAGTATTTAAATAAAGTGTGACCCGATTTCATCTCAGTGTGTTTACCTTCAAGGGCTCCACGGCTTAAATTGTAGGTCCTTAGCAAGATTATGCAAAGGACCTTTGTTGTCCAGACTCCTTTCCCCCCAAAACCCGTCATATGCTCCTTCCCAGGGTCCCAAGATGCCGTGATGCCGAGTGGCAGCTAATCTCTGTGCTGCAGGAGACACCATGAGATGTCACAGACCCCGAGGGGAAGATCAAAGCCATCCTGGGTAGCACTAGTTGGACTTGTTACCCTACCTCTGTGGGTATATGTGACAACAGTTATGTACATGCCTTTCGAACTGCCAAGTGCCACATGAATACAATGTATTATCCTATTCACATGATAGGGAGTTCAAAATCATACAGGGGTTCTCATTATTCACAGCAGTTACTTTCTGTAGAGTCAATGCGAGCGTGGGATTGTTGAATTCTGGACTGTTGCTCCTAGGGGAAATACGCGGTCAGGTTCCTGCGAGCCTCTCGTCACATTTCATCACCCAGTCCATACAGGACCTTGTTCTAGATGTGTGTTTGTCAAAGGCACCTTATTTAATATATATTGTCGATCCATTATCATTGAACTCCTAGCCAATGGTGCTAAAACTCAATGCTTATCAATGAAGCCTATCTAACATGCATATCTTGTCTAGAAAGCATATAATGGCCTCCTTTCTTAGGAACAATAGCATTTCAGTACTACAGTTAGGAGTATTCCAGAAGACAGAGAAAATTTAATTTCTTGCATACAAATGTGCCATGAGCCCTCCTTTCGGGTTATAGATAAATGTTAACAAGTAGGTAAACTCCCAAACATGAAATTTTTAGGTATTATAATAAGAGGAATTTTGGCTTTCACAATGTTTGTTTATTTAGAAATAATTGGGTATACACATGTATGCTGTGTGTCAAAGAGAGGTGAGCTGAAGATTTGGGACAGAAATAGGTCCCCTGTTTTTGACAGTCTGGTTTGGGCAAATACTAAACATGTCATGAATTTCTGTTCTCTCACTGCATTTTAATGATAAATGCCTTTTTTGGGTTGTTTTTGTTAATGAAAAATAATTTAATTTTGGAAAAACAAGATGGAGAGATGATGTACCAATGTGTTTTCCCTTGAAATTTCTCAAAGTTTTCACTGCTTATTTTATTCTTTTTCTCTTTTTAGTAATAACTGGGTATTGAGGTCAGCCCTTCCTTTATTTTTAAAAATTGAAAATCCAAGATCAGATGTAATAACACTTTCTAAGATGGACTGAGCACTTAGGACGTGCCAGGCTCTGTGACAGGCCCTTTGCATTCCTGGTACTATTTCTAATCTTCACAACACAGTGTATGCCATGGGGTGGGGGTACCATTACTAGGAAACTGAAGCTCACATCTGCAGAAAACCTGCTGAGGCTCCTTTAGGAGGTGGGACAGCTGGAGTCCCAGGTGTCTAACAGCAGGGCCTGTGCTCTTAACCCTCACTCCGTGTCATCTCCTCTTCCAGTCTATACTTTATTAAAAGATTTGCTTTTGTAGCCATTTTATCTTGAAGTCCAGAGTGTGTCTTTGGGTCATAATGATGTAATTATTAATCGTACTTGTTTAAGCCACATTTTTGAGTAACAAGCAAAGGTGATTATGACCGTGATGGTATTATTTCAGAAAGGGTATTGAATGAGCCTGTTAAGTGACTTCGGCCCAATCACTTCACCTTTGTGGGCACTGCTTTCCTCAGCTGTGATATGATATAGTTTAAATAAATTATTCCGTAGGGCCCCCTATGATTCTACAAAGGTAATAGTAATAATGAAAAAAATCCCAATACATTTCTAAGAAAGACAGTTGAAGGCAATTATAAAAGAATGAGAAGCTAACCTTAAACTGTAAGTCACTGGGAAGATTCCTTCCATACAGATTTCCTTCAGCCTGGAGGAGATCTTGGACATTAAGACAATGCTAAATTTTCTTTCGGATGTGAAAAATTAGATATAATTGCTTCTCTTCAATTTTAATATTACTTCTTGCCTATCATTTAACATGGTCTCTCATCAGTGTTTTACTTCTTCTTTAATCATTATAATAAAGGCCAAAGGCAACTAAGCAGAAATTTCAATTAACTACTTGCCATTTGTTCATCTATCAATTCTGCTGTATTCCACTCTTTGGACGTGAAGATAAATCACAGGGGGATAAGCTGCTCTCAGGGCCTCTCTCTAAAAGCAGTAGCCGGGAGGTCAATCCACCACATTTTCCTCTGCCTCCATTTCTAGAAATGCATTATATTACTCATCCCCTTCAATAACCACTCTAGTAGAATGACAGAACTCCAAGCAGGAAGTAAGTATTTCACTCTCGTACATTTCCTAACCTCTAGTGGCAAAGGCAGGAGAGTCCAGAGTGAACAGGAGAGATGCTGGTGCAGTCATCTCATGAACTCCTTGTGTGTGGCACCTTCCTGCAGAATCTAGGGCGCTAGCCCCTGGGGGACCGTCCCAGGAATAGATGGCTCCAGAGACTAGTATGAGTAGGTCTTGGTTTACTTCTGTTGCTTCTCAAACGTTGAAATTTGTGCTAAGGTAGTGGTAAAATCACATGCTGTTGTAAGAAGTGATATGAGAGTTCCCTGGTATATTTTGCCCAGTTTTTCCCAAGGAAACACTTTACAAAACAATAGGAGAATATCACGATCAGGATGTTGAGATGGATACAATTCACTGGTTGTAGGTGTATCATTTGTGTGTGTGTTGAAATTGTAAAATTCTTTTTTTTAAAAGATTTATTGTGTGAGAGAGAGAAAATGCATGAGCAGGGGGAGGGGCAGAGGAAGACAAGCAGACTCCCCACTGAGTAGGGAGCCTGATTCTAGGACGCTGAGATCATGACCCGAGCCAAAATCAAGAGTCAGACTCTTAACCGAATGAGCCACCTAGGTTCCCTGAAATTGTTAAATTCTATACAATTTTATAACTGTGTAAGTTTGTGTATTCACCACCACAGTCAAGATAATAATTCCAATAATTCCTAAGAATTCCTTGTGTTGCCCTTTTATACCACCTCAGACCCTCTCCCCTCTTGCCCCTGTCACTAACCACCAGCAACCGCTAATCTGCCCTCCATTTCTAAAATATTATCATTTCAAAAATGTCATGTAAATGGAATCACTAGGTGTGAACCTTCGGGGATTGGTTTTTTTCCCCTCCATTATTTCCTAGAGATTCATCCAAGTTGTTTTGTGTATCAATATTATGTTCCCTTCCATGGCATGGGGATAATACTTGTGTTGTTTTTCAGTGGCGCTATCTACTTTTCTCTTTTGCCTTTCTGAGTAATGACCCATGGCCCTGTCTATACCCCTCTGCCTGCAGAGGAATAGGGGGTAGAAATGGGAGAAGGTGGGATTTGCTCCAGGAAGTACTCAGTTTCTGTAGCAAAGGACCACACTCAATGGAATGGTCTTGAATGTGTCCAACACAGAAGTCTTAATTTTATCCCCCAGTCCTCAAACTTCTCTCAGTATTGCCCTCAATAAATGGCACCACCATTTACCCATCTATTCTGGCCCCAAACTCAAGGAATCTTCTTTGATATCTTTTCCCTTCACCTACTGCATCTGATCCATCACCAAATCCTATGGGCTCTACCTTTAATACATTCTTATTTCAAATATTTCTCCATTGCTAGCACCACTGTGGCTTTGGTGAATCTCCCGCCTAGATTCTACAGCTAGAATTTGACTGGCCTCCTCTGTCCATTTTGCCTGTCTCTTCTTCCCCCACCAAACCAATGCAGTTAATATGGTAGCTTCCAATACATAAATCAGATCAAAGTCTTCTGCTTCCTATCTCACTTACAATGAAAGGCAGACTCTCCACAATCTGGATTATCCAGCTGCTGGCGAGCCCTCTAGCTTCAGGTATCCCCTACCACTCTGTCCCATCCTTACTGTGGTCCAGCCACACCGCCTTTCTTGCTGTTCCTTGAGCAAGTCCAGCATGTCTCTGCCTAACCTCCCAGCCGCTGCATTGTCCCTCACGCTTCCTGGGATTCTTTCCCTCCAGGGGTCAATGCATTGTCCTCCCTAGCTTCCCCAGACCTCTGCTTAAATGCAATCTCCTCCGACGGGACTTCCCAGCCAGTCTAAAACTCTTTACTGCTAAGCCCCCTTTATTCTTCTTGATAGCATTGATCACTAGCTAACATATATCAGACAATTAATTATCTTCTAATTCTTTTTCCATGCCCATTAGCATATATGCTAAATAAAGACAAGGACTTTGCTGTTTTATTCATTTTCTATCCCAATCACCTGGTATATATAAACAACATACTTTTGGGTGAATAAATGATTTCTCCCAATTCCTTTACTCATACCTTTTAACCCATCAAGGACAAAGCAGGTCATAGAGTTTTCCTGGGATAGAGATAGCCCCCACCCATCTAGCTAACACGGGGAAGTCAACAACATACTTTTGGGTGAATAAATGATTTCTCCCAATTCCTTTACTCATACCTTTTAACCCATCAAGGACAAAGCAGGTCATAGAGTTTTCCTGGGATAGAGATAGCCCCCACCCATCTAGCTAACACGGGGAAGTCAAGAGGCTATTTCTTAGTTGTAGAGAATTTGATGAAAGGGGACACAGTAGATTGTGTTAATGTCCCTAGTTCTTCCCACACTGGGTCTATGCCTCTGCCAAGTCACTTTGCTTTTCCTCCTACTGAAGAAGCAGAGTCCGTCCCTGAGCCTCAACTCCGGATTGGCCCTATGACTTCCTTTGGTCAACAGCATATTAGTGGGTGTGGCAAGACCAAAGGCTTGAAACGCGCTCACGCCAGTGGGCTTGCGCTCTTGCGCCTCTGCCGTTGGCTTGTGGCGAGTATGCGTGTATTAACCACATGATCCCAGCAGAAAGGTGACCATCGTGCCGCAGAGACATTCAGCCCTTCGCTGACCCACAGATTAGTGAGGAAAAATGACTGTTGTTTTAAGCCACTGAGTTTTGGTATTGTTTGTTACATGACACTTTTTTTTTTTTTTTTTTGTCAATAGCTACATGAATCAGGAAGTAAAAGCAAGCCGTTTGTTGTTGTTTAAAGCCTGAAAGGACTATGAGAGAATGAGGAAACCCAGAGGGAAACAGAGGAGCTAAGCTTTGCCCCAGAGAGCAGGAGGTGTGTTTGTAAATGGAGAGGAAGGGGGCTGAGGGTGGGGGTGGGGCTCGTATTCTGCTTCCCAATTTGGGGCTCTGGGAGGAGACTGTCATGTAGAGGGTCTTGCAACGATATGGGGCAACCCGGCCTCATTAGGAGAGGGAAGGAGAGTGAGTGGGCAGCTCCTCAGTCTTGTGAGGAGGGGACTCTGAGATAAAGCCGATGATGGTTCACCATCGAGGCTGCCTTGGGTGCTGACATCTGCCACCAGGAGGATGAAGGACATGACAGAGACTAGAGGCCTGTCTCAAGTGAGAGCTGAGGGGAGAGCAGGAAGCAGAGAGAGCAATGGCAGGTGCTCCCTGGGCACTGCTTGAGTCAGAAGGGGCTCTGAGTTCACCAACCACGGGTTTTACCATCAGGATGCTGGGTTCAAGGCCAGCCGATGGCAGGCGACACAACCTGAGGAAGGACAGCACGACCCTGGGCCTCCCTGTGATGACGTCACACACACACACAAGCTGCCACATCCCACTGCCCATCCCCGTCTGTATTCTATACACTTGGTCACTGTCTTTAGAAAGAAAGCAGGGGACGGATGGGCCATTGGAGAGACTGAACGTTTTCATCGCAGAGGGACAGAGCACAGCCAGAAATGACGGTTGAAGTAATCAAGCCAGATTCAACTGTAAGCTAGACTGGGCTTTCGTTCATTTGCCCTTGTTATCCAGAAGGAACATCAGATCGTCGTGGGCGAACAAAGACGCTGCATTTCCCCTGCCTGCCCAAGACGTCTGGTGCACTACGACGTGCGAGTCTGTCACAGCCACACTGGCCTTCAGCTTGCTGTCCCCGCAGCCTCTCACTCAGCTCCTTGTGGCACTTCTGACCCCGCAGGTGCTATCATCTTTCTAAAGTGTCAACCTGGTCAGCTGATTCTCCAATTTAAAAAAATCCTTCCATGACATCTTTTTGCTTCCAGGATAACACTAAAACCTTAACATGGCTCGTAAAGAAATCCTGTAATACGCAGACACTGTCAGGCTCTGCCTGAAGCCTCTACCATCACCCCGACTCTAAAGACCAAGCCCTATGAGATCCCACATGCCCTGTGCTTTCTTCTGGCCTGGGGGCAGGTTGGGAAGGAACATAGGGTGAGTAGGAACTTCTGGGGAGCTAAGACTCCTGGAAGCAGCCCTGGGCTGAGCTGGACAGGGAGGAGGGGGAACAATACCCTGGCTTCCTCCTGCGCCAGCTGAGGTAGTGAGGCAGGTTGTGTCCTGCCTCCCGCAGTTCCCCACTGGTCCCGAGCTCCCACTGCCCACAATGGTGAGTAGCTTGATAACGCTGCAGTCCTTCCCCTGTTTCATCTCTCCACTGCTTTACCAATATGCCCTGGGATCTGCTCCCAAACAAACTCGCATTCAAACCCTCATCCCTTCGTCCTACTCACACCATTCCCTCAAGAGGCTTCTCCTTTCCTGGACCATAGGCTGGGGCTCTGATCTCCAGTTCTCCTCTTGGACGGTCCCCAAACAAGACAGGTGATCACCCAGTTCATTCCCCACTGGGTTGCATTTTTATTTCTTTTTTTTTTTATTTTTAAGATTTTTATTTATTTATTTGTCAGAGAGAGAGCACGCACAAGCAGAGGGAGCCGCAGGTAGAGGGAGAAGCAGGGTCCCCGCTGAGCAAGGAGCCCGAGGCAGGGCTCGATCCCTGGACCCTAGGATCATGACCTGAGCTGAAGGCAGACACTTAACTGACTGAGCCACTTAGGTGTCCCCTGGGTCACACTTTTAGCGTGAACCTGAGCATTGCTGATATTCACTCTTGTCTTGGCAGAAGGAAATTGGGACTGTCCCAGAAGATGAGAATATTTGGACCTATTCATAGGGCCTGTCTTAGGCTGTACCTAGTTATTGCTGCTGTGTTTTGACCCTCATCACGCACTTCAGTTTCAACCACTCTGAATAAGGCTGCAAAGATTCCTCGTAGCACGCTGTGTTTCCCAAGACGGTCACAACCACACCTCCCATCCCACCTGTTCCTCTACTGTGAGAACTTGTCACTAAGCCATCAAGAAGTGAAGTCTGCTTCTCCTTTCCTGGAATATGGGCTGGAGCGAGATTTTGGCCAACATCCTAAGGGAAGAGGGATACGAGTAACTTCTGAGGTGGGGGTCTTAGGGGTCTCTAGCTTGCACTTTTACTTTCTGGAATGCCCCTTCGTAGAGCCCGCCATCATGCAGGGAGGACACCCACATGGCCATGACGTGGAGCCAGGGTGGGAGAATGGAGGGCTCTGAAGACTCCTGGACAGCCCCGTGGATTGAGACCTATTAACACCTTGTCGGACACCATGTGAAGCAGAAGGGCCATCCTGTCAGAACCCAGAATTACTGTGTGCAATAATGAAGTATTGTTCAAACCACAAAGTTTTGAGCAGGTGGTTGTAGTGCAACAGAGCATTGGAAAATCCCTCCTCTTTCTGCCCTCTCTGCCACCCTATCCCTTGCCCAGACAGTTCTAAATTCTCACTCAGGTCTTGGCTTCTGTGCCACTTCCTCTGGTGCGCCTTGTCTCCTGGACCAGGTGACGTGCCCTTCCTCCTTGCTCCCAGAGGCTCCCACACTTCCATCTTCCATTTACCCTGCCACGTGTCCTTCCACTTCTAATTCCTTCCGTTGCCTTCTCCTCTCTTCCAGATAGCACTCAAGCCCTCTAAAGGCAGCAACCGTGACAGTCTGGAACACCCCTGGTGTATCAATGGCATAGAAATGCTGGTATATGACACGGGATTACTACATACTTGTCTACTGATGGCTGAAAAAAACAACTAATGTTTATTACACACATACTATGCGGCAAACCCTGTGCTATCTCTTAAACATGTGTTATTCCACTGAATCCTGTGAATTATGGACTGTTCCTAATCCTAGGTTACACACAGGGAAACAGAATGTGCAAGACGTTAAGTGATGATGCGAAGTCATGCAGTCTGCAAGTCAGAAATGAATAATGAAATCCCAAGGGTGTGATAGCAAAGTTCTGCTCTCAGCTCTGTCAGGATAGGCCAGGCTGTGCCACAGTAACAAATAGCCCTATAGTCTCAGTAGCTTAAAAGAGCAAGAGTCAGTCTTCCCTTCCCTTCCTCTTCCCCTCCTTCCCTCCTTCCCTCCCTCCCTTCCTTCCTTCCTGTAGATATGTCATGAGTTGACGGGGTTCTCTGTTCCTGGTAGTCACAGAGGGATCCAGGTGATGGAGCCACCGTAGTCTTCAGGTTTTCTCGTCCCCACGACAAAGGGACAGAAGGACTCCAGAGACTCTTGCACCAACAATGAAATGTTCCAGTCCAGACATTGCATATGTCTTTTCTACTCATAACTTTTTGGCCAGAAATACTCAGTGAGCAGCATAATGCTTACCACAGTATACCACCTCCCCAGTGAATGGAGACAGAAGTATGTCATTTCCTGCTGTGCGTGAAGGCTTTGCCAAAGTTCCAGAAAGTTTTGGAAAGCCCTAGAATAAGGATGTTTTATCAAAAGATCATAATATTCACATTTTAGGATAAAATGCAATATAGTGCCTATCCAATAGGTATATCTCCTATCAGAGTTATTTTAAATAATGGCAGTTTGGAAAATATTATGATCTGGGACCAACAAGACTTACAAACCCTATTAAATTCAAATGGATAGGGGCGCCTGGGTGGCTCAGTGGGTTAAAGCCTCTGCTTTCGGCTCAGGTCATGATCCCAGGGTCCTGGGATTGAGCCCCACATTGGGCTCTCTGCTCTGCGGAGAGCCTGTTTCCTCCTCTCTCTCCCTCCCTGCCTCTCTTGCCTACTTGTAATCTGTCTTTCAAATAAATAAATAAAATCTTAAGAAAAAATTCAAATGGATAGATGTTCACCTTTAATTTTGCCGCCACTGACAAATAACAATGCTCAGTAAAGCGCTAGTTGCCCTGCATCAGTATTCAATTTCTTCCAAACATAACTTCTCAAACTTACACAGAGGAACTGTTGCCTTTTTGTTATAATATAGATCTACCTTATCATGATTTTGTATTACTGTGATTTATAGCATTGGCACAAATAGTTAATTTGAAAAAAATTAATAAAATAGGGTTCAGAACTACCTTTCTAAAATAAAAATTACAACAAATTTGCTATCCTGAAAGCAAAGACTGTCTATTATACTAACATACAGCGACATTCTTCTCATCCACATCTATCCTGCATCCAGAGCACGGAGGGATGTATGTCAAGGAGCCCTGAATTGAATATCCTGTCAGTTTTCACACGGAACAGGAGGAACTTCTCTCCTGTAATACTGTATTTCTCAACTTTTTGAAAAAGAAAGTTACTCCCATCACAAATTATACTGTTTCAAGGTTTTTAGGCTTTCTCTAATCTGGTCTCACTCCATCCAGAAAACTCAAAGTACAGAGGAATTTCCAGTGAGCCTCTGTTGAGGACTCTCCATAGTGGGGAGTCCACTCAAAATGGCGGTCGCTCATTCTTTAACAGCGGTAATTATTGAGAAGTTCTTGCAGGGACTGAAGTCTTGCTCTCACTAGTCTTCTCTGGTCCTGGTGAGTCAGCCTCTTCAGGGTCTCACCTGTCCAGATAACAGCTGTCAAAGACTGGAAATGGATTCTCTCATGCCTTTTTAATCATTTCTTAGTATCCCCAGGCCTGCTGATTTTTCTTTTTGGGGGGCCCTTTGTTCATCTGGTCTTTTCCTCAGAAGATTAATATCTATCTGAAAATGAGGTACCTAGGAATAGGCCATGACATCCCGCTGGGGTCTGACTGTACTCTTTGCTCTGGACAAGATTCTTTTATTAATGTAGCTCAGTATAGTACTTATTTAAATATCAATCACCACATAATGTTGGCTCACACCAAACTCGCCAGAAAACCAACCCCAGTCTTTTTCATGATACCAAGGGTCTTCTGTCTTCCATTTATGTCTGTCTGTCCTTTTTTCTTCTTCTTCTTTTTCTTTTTTTTTTTTGGTTGAATGCGGGAGTTTTTAAGTTTATCTTTATTGTATTTCATGCTATTATTTTATCCTATCTTTCTAGGCCATCAAGAGGCTTTTGAAGTTGGTTTTTTTTTATTACCTAGCTTGTTAAATATTCCTTTCATTAGCTATGTGTCATTTGCAAATTTAATGACCATTCTATTTATATATTTTTCCATTTGATAGAAATGTTAAGAAAGGGGCACCTGGGTGGCTCAGTTGGTTAAGCATCTGCCTTTGGCTCAGGTCATGATCCCAGGGTCCTGGGATGGAGTCCCACATTGGGCTCCTTGCTCAGTGGGGAGCCTGCTTCTCCCTCTCTCTCTGCCTGCCACTCCCTCCTGCTTGTGTACTCCCCCCCACACTCCCCCCAGCCGCCGTGTCAAATAAATAAATGAAATGTTAAAAAAGAAGTAAACGGGGATCCTGCTTTAGGTTTCCACTTATCTTTCTCTCCCTTGACTTAAAGTTTTTGAGATACTATTAAATCTGTTGCTGAAAATCAGATACATAAAGTCTATGACATCACTCAGCTAGTAAATGATACAAAATGAACATAATGACAGCTGGTGGAATTTCTACTTTGTGAAACTTTGTTGCTTGTGATTCTGATTTCCTTCTAGAAGGACTCAGAAAGGGAGCAATCCACTCTAAAATTTCGATGCTGGCTGACAGTGATCACATTTTTATTTCTAAATAAACATATTTCTTCCATTCCCTTTAGAAAGATCGCACTTGTCCTTGACGAGGTAGTCTTTCTTTCATCCTTTTTCAAGCATTGCTCATCAAAGAGCCCATGTGAAGTCCTATTATTTATTTAGCTCCATTCTCTTTCCCTTCTCTGATAGGATCGGTTTCTGATCAGCAGCTGACCCAACAAAGCGACAACTTGGGGGCATCCATCTCTAGGGCGTGTCGAACCTCACTAGAGTGAGTGAGGGGATCCGGCTGAAGTTCAGTCTGTCCTTACAGGTGAATATTTACAGAGCTGGTGAATGCATATTGGCCAGTTCTCACTGAAGTGTATGTCACTTTCAAAGGGGAACTTAAAAAATGTTTCTTACCAATCTGGCTTCTACTAAATGGCCAAATATTTAAGGAATATTGGCCTCAGGAAGTGGCCAATGGTTAGCCTCCCCAGGTGCCTACAAGTCTTTGTGGCCCTCACTATGACTCCTTTTACTGTATTAACAGAATTTGTCTTCAGGGTATCAGCTCCCCTGCTTCTTCATCCTTCTGAAAGATGCAGGTGTTCTCGGGAAACAACGCATAACTCTTGGTGTCACACTCAAATCCCACCTCCACCAAAGACCAGCTGGCGGACTGGAAGCCAATGGTTCTCAGCTGGTGTTGACTTGGCCCTGCTGGGGACATGTGGCAGTGTCTGGAGACATTTTTGGCTGTCATAGCTGGGGGATGCTCCTTGCATAAATTGGTAGAGGCCGGGGATGCTGTAACTGTTCCATGATGCATGGGACAGCCCCCCCGCCCCTCCAAGGAACTGTCTGACCCAAAATGGCAACAGTGTGGTGCTGGGGAATTCTGCTTCAAGGAAATAATGCAACCTTTCTCAACCGCGGTCCCTTCCTCCGAACAAGGAGGGTAACAGAGGTCTGGGTGACACTGGGACAATCACAGAGAGGATTCTGTATACAACTCAGACCATAATGACTGCACACATGGCATCAACAAAAGGCAATTTTTTTCCTTCTTTATGTACCAGGCTTTGTGTTGGGTACTTCCTAAGATGTTATTAGCTTAATACTAAACGAGTAGTTCATTTACTCTGAATAATTTTCTGAGGACTTTCTATATGCTAGGCACTGATCTGGCTGCTGCAAACAAACCAACAAAAACAATCTGCGAGAATCCAGCCCTCGAGGGTTCAAGGAACGTGCCTAAGGGTTCAAAGCGACTGAGAGGCAAGGCCTGGATTCAAATAAAACCAGTGGCTGTGGACCAATGCTGTGTCCCCCCCAAATCCTGTGTTGAAATCCTAACCCCCTATGTGATGACATTGGGGGGCGGGTACTTTGGGAGGTGATTAGGTCACGGTCAGGGAGCCGCCATGAATGATATTAGCACCCTTGTGAGAAGGGACTGGTAGGAGCTTCCTTTCCCTCCACTGCATGTGGACACACGGAGCAGACGGCCACCTACCAGCCACGGAGAGGGACTCGGCCAGACACTCGATCTGCTGGCTCCTAGACTGCCAGCCTTCAGAACCACAATAAATGTTTGTGGCCTACGCCTCCCAGTCTGTGGTATTCCGGAACTAAGACATCAGCTCGGCCTGATGTTAACAAAGCCTACGTTCTCCATACTCCATTATTATTGGACACCTGCTTTCAGAAACACCCAGACTGCAAGGTATATGAGAACCGCAGATCTCGCCTCCGTGCTGATTTTCTTTGACTGTATTAGTACCATCATCCCACCGTCTCGCTTCTTCAACTGGATGCCTTCTGTTTCTTTCCCCTTTTACTCTGTATTAATTCAACAAATGATTCTTAAGCACTTGCTCCCTGATAGGAGACAGTGGGATGACAAGTCACTGCCTTGGTCCACGTGGAGCTCCCGGGCTGGTATAGACGAAAGTCAGTCTCTAGGGGACATCAGTGCCCCGGGGACCAGGGGCAGCTCCTACCTTCCTCTCGTGTCCATGATGCCATGGTGCCATCTGACCTTGGGATCAGCCACTTCCTTACAGGTGTTCCTATGTTCTTGACATAACTCGTTGCCGCGTGCTTGGTTAGTTTACGTGCACGGCAAAATTGTCCTCCGGGGTACAGAAAACTGGGTGTGACTCTCCTATGCCTGAGGTTCAAGTTATGCATTTCACTTGGCACAGATTTATAGCCCAGTAAATTCTCAATTACAGAGGATGCTGCCTTTATGATGTTATTTGTTCATGACCTTGACGGTCCACGCTACAATGTATATTGTAATTTTGCTCAAGTGTGAATTGAATCACACGGCCCAAAATACTGAAGAGCCAGACGGTGTTACTTCTAGTGAGGGGACTTAGCAGTCCCTCAACATTTCTGTCAAAACGTGACGTTGTGACTCTCACGAAGCAAGGAGTCCGCTGTTTCGGGTGTGTGCATGGCAGATGTTACTCTAGGAATATCACAGCCCAGTGTCTTCAGGCGCATCAGACTGCCATCGTGCGGAGTGTGTTCTGATGGGATGATTACGGCCCCGAAAGGAACACGTGACGTTTTCAACGGTTCCTGACTGAACTGTAGGAAAGCCTGTGGCGAGACGTGGGCACTCACCAGTGTCTCAGGACATACGGTGGCTCCCGAATGCCAAGGCTCTCCTCCACTATACGGCCATCTCTTGTTGATGAATGGCATCCCTTGACCTCCAGTTGCCTCCCTTCTGAACTAGTTCTTTTGTTCTGCTTGAGGCCGTGGACTGTCCTCAAGAGAGACCCCCCTTCAAAACTCCACTGTACCACATCCTAGTTCGGTAACTTTGGTGACTGGTTCTCTCAGGTTGTTTTCTCATCCTACAGATGGGGCTGATCATCACAGGTCTTGCTTCCTTGGACGCTTGTGACATTTAGTTGTCACATTTACACAGGGAAGATGTCTAGCACCATCCCTACAATGTAGGAGGTGGGCGTGAATGCTCAGCCCTCCTTCCTTTCCCACCTGTCGACTGAGCTAGTGGCCCCCTCCCGCCTTTTCCCCCAGGATGTGGCCTTCTCCTCGCGTGCGGGCCTTGTATGCGGCTCTGCTCATCTATAGCCTTGACCTGCGTGTTCCTGGTTCTACGTCCAGGAACTTACCAGCTGGATCTCCTATTCTCTTAATTATCGACTCCTCCCTCCCCCGTCTTTAAAAATGAGCACTTTTTACAATTAATGACATTCTGACCACCACTACCTGCTGGACACAGACTCCCCTCCTCCTTGGCCCACCCACTACCCACCATCTTACTGTTTCCATTCTTGACTCACAATATAAGTTCTCATAGTAAAAAAAAAAAAGAAAGAAAGAAAGAAAGAAAAAAAAAATTCTTTCATTGACTCTACATAAAAAAAGAAAGAAAAAAAAATTCTTTCATTGACTCTACATCAATCACTTAAAAATATGTAACCAATCGCATTGGTATTTTAATTCAGATGGTGCCAGTGTATGGTAAGAAAGGGGCAAGTGTGACTCTCAGAGTCACAATCACACATAGGGGGTGGGGGTTCTGCCATCATCTTACAATCCTTGTAGGCCTTCTAATTTGAAAATGATACCAGCCAGCTTTCTCAGAGTGAGAGGAAGACAGAACCATGTTGATGTGCTTAGACAAAGTTGAATACTGCTGGAAGGTGGGGGTCTCAAATAAATGAATGTGTAAATTTCACATAAACTAGCAGGGAGCAGACACTTGGCTTTACCTCTGTTTTCGTTTCTGTCGCACACCAAATGATGTTGGTCCCATGGCCTTCACCGTCACAGAAGCCCCAACCACCAATCACAGCATGTTTCAAAGGCAAAACACCCCAAAGATGATCTGATAACACCCTTCTTTTCTTCCACATCACTGAGAAAACCAGCACATCCTCTCTTGTATGGAGAAGGTGTTGGTGACTAAACCCAAGGGCAGAAATCGACCTGGTAACTTAAAAATCCAGATTCACATCAGCTAACAGAATTCTTACACCAAACATATTCTCATCAGACGTTCATACATGAAGCACAGAATTCTTACCTATAACTTTTCCTAGAAAGAGCGACTTTGGAGAATTGAACAGTGTGTCAGACGTGCTGGGCAGATGGTAACTCACAGAAGGATAGTGATCGAGCTGCAGGAAGAAAACAAGAGTCACTTTCAGAAGACTGTTGCTAACTTGCCCTGGAATCCAGTCTTCCCAGTGGGACGAGTCCCTCTCTGAACCCTGGGGTCCGGATACCTTCCTTCATCGGTGTGGACTCTGAAATACCAGCCGGAGCAAACACGAAGCCCGTCTGTTCCTTCTCTGACGTTATTGGGCAACATTCTGAGCTTGGTAAGTGAAGCCTCTTTATAAACTATTCTTCAGCTTATGCACATTTTCTGTGGATAATCTGTGCACATTTTCTGCTGGATTGACAACCTTGCTCATTTTAACAGAGTAAAATCTGCTTTATCCAATCTCCAGCATTAACCCCCGAGATAGAAAATGCTGCATCTATAACAGCGAACTTTCTTTAAGATCCGCTTGCTGCCCTGTTGTTTTTGCCTTTCCATTCCATCAGCTTTCAGACCAATATTGACCTTCAATATGCATATTCAAATATGAATATGAATATATACATAAATATATAGTCAAATGCTGAAATTCAAATTGGGTAAATATACATGGTGGGTTTTGTTGTTTTTCTTTTTTTTTTGCTTATCAAGAGGATGCCCCCACACGGCAGGGACATTTGAGCCTAGAAGGGGACAAAGGCACATCTGCTCTAGCTGGGCTGGTTCCTTCCGCGTGGAGGTAAGTTTGTGGTAAGGGAAGGAAAAATGAAGCAAGAGCAAAGAGCTTACAGATACTGGCTCCTGGAGCAATGCACATTTCTGATTCCATATCTCATGTACAAAGTACAAATCTGGGGGCACCTGGGTGGCTCAGGGGGTTAAAGCCTCTGCCTTTGGCTCAGGTCATGATCTCAGGATCCTAGGATTGAGCCCCACATCGGGCTCTCTGCTCAGCAGGGAGCCTGCTTCCCCCTCTCTCTCTGCCTCTCTGCCTACTTGTGATCTCTGTCTCTCTGTCAAATAAATTAAAAAACAAAACAAAACAAAAAACAAAGAACAAATTCTGGTGTTCCAGAATCAGAGTCTGTCTTGTCCTCTGAGCCCCGGTATGGCTTTTCTGCCTTAGCTGTCCTTTTACGACTCATACACAGTCTAGTGGTGTTTCCCCCACTGGGAGCGCCTAGAGTTTTCTGTGCCTCTTTGCATCCACTTGTGGAGAATCACTTGTGTAGCTTGTCGCTTTTCTGAGGTGAGTTTCCTACCTGCTCAGGTAAGCATCAGGCGCTGTGGGGATCAGCAGAAGCACTGTGTTCCTTCCCAGCACAGGCAGCGGCCTGCTGAAGGCAGCAGCACACACCCCAGAAGCCGGACCCGCTCCTGGGTCCTTGTTAGTAGCCGCCAAGATGGGCAAGGCTGCGGGAAGCTGGGCTGCTGGAAACAGTGCTGGGAAGTGAGCTCATCTCACTGGCCACATGGAGAACGGGCCTCCTGGAGGAAGGCTCCTTCATCGTGACTGCCTATCTCCACCTGACTCCTTAAGCGGCTTACGAGAAACTGAGAGGTTATTGAAAGCCGGGGTTCAGAGTCAAAGACTCATCCTATCTCAGGAATTCGGGGAGCTCTGACCCGCAGAACCAGTACCGTCAAGTTATGGTATAGCATTGTAACAGGTTCAAAAAACACTGTGAAAGCAAACACTGGCGTGCTCAAGTATAATTCTGAGAAGTTTTCTATAATTTTAAGTGCATCACTAACAAAACCCTTATTCTGGCCAGAGAAGTTTAGCTATTTTAAATCTCATAAAGTTGCTACTCCAGGCGCTAAATATTAGCTAGCTACTTTGGCGCCATCTGGTGGTGTATATGGGCAACTGCCGCTGTCGCTCCACTTCTGTGGCCAAAAAGTTTTTGTGGTCAAAAAAGATAACCATAGAATGCCAACATAATAGGTTACCCTGAATGCTTCACAGCGATGATTTTCCCCTAAATACTTTTTATGCTTTCATCTGTCTTTCTAAAGAACTTAAAAATGGATACAAACAATATATTGTCATTATAGAGAAAATAATAGTATAGATTTGCTGAAAATAATCCACACCTTGTGATAATTATTAGCTTTTTTTTTTTTTAAGATTTTATTTATCTGAGAGAGAGAGATAGAGAGAGAGCATGGAGGGAGAGGGAGAAACAGACTCCCGACTGAGCAGAGAGCCCGATGCTGGGCTCAATCCTAGGACCCAGAGATCCAGACCTGAGATGAAGGCCAACACTTACCCAACTGAGCCACCCAGGTGCCCCGATAATTAATTTTTTATCAAGTCAACTTTTTAACGTATATTCTTTTGATTTTTTACAATAACTGGACGGAACCCAACTACATACATTGTTTTGCACTTACTTTTCCTTACTTAAAGACGTGAAATTCTGTGATTCAACAAACAACCACATCATTTGTCATGAATGTCTGGCATTCCATTTTATGAATGTACTGAGCATAGTCTTAAAAACTCTCAAATTTCAGCGTTTAGACTTTTAGATTTCTTGTGTCTTTTGGTCCAGGGCAGTGCCAAGCACACAGTAGGTCCTCAGTAAAACTGTGCTGACATATGTTCGAGGCACTGGTAAAGCAGTGTGCACAGTGAAATCAGTCCCGGATGTGGCCTGACCCACCCAGCAGGGTTACCTCCCTTTCCTTAACTGTTTGTACGATCCAGACCAGACAGGCTTGGCTTTTTGGCAGCCATTTAATAATGTTTGTGCTGCGCTCACAATGAAGTAAATTCCTACTTTTGTCTCCATAGGTTACTTCCAGCTTTTCCCATTCCTACATATACACAATTGAGAACCTGGACCAAAAGCTAAAATTTACATTTATTTACATTAAGTTTGTTTTCTTTTGTTTCAAGGCAAAAGTTTTTGAATCTTGATTCTGCCATTTAGAATATCGGTGATCCTGCCTGGTTCTGACTGATCTGTAAACGTCACAAACTCCCCTAAATCTTAGTTCATGCGGGAAGGGAGGTCTGCCCCAGCCACAGGCCCGGGTGTGATCGGTCTGTGACCGTGCAGCCCCGTGACAAGCCCTCTAGATGTGAAATAAGAGGCCCTAGGTACTCCCCTGCACCCCCGCGGCCCATGTGTTGCCGGAGGCCTTCTGGCTCCTGCCACATGCACGTGTGCACACCGCCCGCTGCCACGCACCTGCTTCCCCACCTGCACCCCCGAGGCTGGCTTACTGCTTGTCCAGCAACCAGACCAGCTCCAGGCGGGCCAAACCAGAACCCTCTGCTATCTGGAGGTTGGAACCACCACCCCTTCTCCAATGATGTCGGAAACCTCCATGTTTGTCCTTCCGGGGGCACCCTCCCTCAGCTCAATGGGGGGCTCAATAAACTTCTACTGGAGCTTCCTTCTATCAAGAACATTCCATTACTGTAGTTAATTCTTGTATCCGGCATCCCATGTTTAACCAACTGTGTGGTTTCTATCTCTGACTGGACCCAGACAGCTCTTCTAGGAAAGCAGGAAGCAGGTATTGAGCAACTACTGTATGCACGGGTTGCTAGGCTTTTCACGTCTTACTGTATATTGGCTCAGTGTTCCCTTTTGGTAATACAAAAAACATCCAAAGTCAGAGCAAGGGGCAGAACCGTGTTCTAACCCAGCTACATCTAGCAGCAAAGACCAAATGGGAAGCAGCCCAGGCATCGCAACTCGGGAGAGGCTCCAGGGCTTTTAATATTTACATTTGAAGGAGAAACTTCAGTAAATCAGATAAGGCAAGAAAAGCACAACCTGCAAAGCCTGAGGACACGTGTCACCCTCTCATTTCCCTCCTGTTGTCCGGGGACCGCCTCTTTCCGAATGAGCCCCGGTGCATTCGCCATGGTTAAGTGTAATAATTTCAAGTTAATTTCTTTGGGGTCTGAGTGAGCTATTTTGCTGTACATTTAGCTGGTGGTCATTTTGCTGGCAGTTAAGAGGCAATAAGAGATTGTGTAATGGAGGCCCATTAAAATTACAGACTGTGACTCTGTGAGCCCCGGGACGACCTTAAGGGAGCACTAATTGGTTCGGCATTTACCACGATACTGACTCAGGCTGGGGTGTGCGTCCTACACGCTGAGTCGAGAGCTTTAATGTTCGTTCGGTATTATTTCACCATTTTGGCTCATTTCCATTTTGAAGCCACAGTTGGCCTGGGTAGGGCTGGAAGGGATGTCACCAGCCTTGCTGATGATCTGGGGCAACACGGAGGAGAGACTGAGCAGCCTGGACTTGGTCCCACTGCAGGAGGCGTCTGCCCCGCCAGATATGAAGCGACACAAAATATTGCCCCAAGGGCGAGGCTGTGTTTCGGGGCTCTGGACAAGGGCCGGGGATGTCCTGCCTCATTTCCTAACCCTTTGTTTTAGAGACTATGTGGAATTAGCTCAGACACACTGAATTCAGAGCAGACCATCTTGATGGATGTTTCTATTCCCCGCTGAAGGCCGGCCAAGAGGAAAGGCCACTGCGAACAGACATCAGGGGTGAAAACAACCATCAGCTCGTCTCATCTGTCTCTCCCCCTCCCTCCCCTCTTGAAATTCCCATGGATGTTACAGGAGAAAGAATTTGAAGAGCAGGGACCATCCTTTCTCTCTTACCTTAACCTCATCCTGCCTTGCAGGGTGGGGGGAGGGTCCACAGACGGGTCCCTGCAGGTTCCGCTGTTCATAGCCAAGAAAGGAAAGAGCAGGGCACAAGCCCCACCCCAGGGATTCATTCACTTAAGTGTTTTGTGCCTCCTGACTCCCAGTCACTGGTCCCATGAATGGAGAAGACAAAGTAAATGTACACGAGAGTGGGAGGCAAAACAGTGGCATTTCCGTGGGTCTGCCACCAGCCACGGGGCTCTAGTCTGTCCTTTCCTGTCCCCTGGCTAGACGGCAGCGGGCTGAGCAGACAGGGAGGGAACAGCCGAGTGTCAGAGCCCGGGGAGTAACCTCACCGCTGGACCTGGGGCTGCTCCTCTCCGGCGGCATTATCTCGTCAACCTCTTGGCCCTTCTGTGGCCCATGGGAAATGGGCCTGTATCATCTTAGGTGCCGAGCGTTTAACACAGGAGTCATCACCGGCGGGGCACGTGGATGTGTCCGTGAGCACGCGTGTGTGTTTAAGGCCAGCAACCCTCACTCTTGGTTCCATCAGAACTGGGTTCTTCGAGGAGGGCTCTGTGGGTGACCCAGTGATGGGAGCCCCCCGAGAACCTCACGGCCACCAGGTCTGGGTGCGTACGCCCGATTGCATCCTTGAAGACGGATGGCTGATCTGTGACTGCATCTTTATTCTTGGGGACACTCCCTGCTGTGCCCAGAGCCTTTGGGGGTGGACGCTGGCTCCACTACTCAGTGTAGCCCATCCGGGGAACACAAGCGCCTCATCGTGGGGGCCGGCCTGCTGGCCTCTTCCCAGTCCATACAGTCAGGCCATGGGGACTGTCCCTCCAATTCCAGGAACAAGCAGGGTTGCGGAGGGTAGGGGGCCCCCTGGGATGCTGATCCGGTTAGAGGGCACACTGCCTTCTACCTTGATTTGGGCCTAAACAGCACGTAGATACTTAAAGAGAAGAAAAAGGCCAAGAAGCAGTTTCCTCTGCAGCAGAACCGTGGGACACAAGAGCACCAGCCAAGCCGTCCTAACTGCTTGGTGACAAAGAGCCGCCAGCCTCCGCGAGCGCAGACTTAACCGAATAACTCAGTTACCTGCAGGGACATGGGCTGGGGAGCCTTTGCATCTTCAGGACAAGATCAGAGGAGAAGGTAGCGTCTTCCTAGAGCAGGAGAGGAAAAGCAGAGCGTTCTCTTCCTCCCGGTTGCCTCTCTGCTCTGACCCTGGTCATCTCCCAGCTCCGTCTTTTGGACCCACCATGTTATCTTACCCACGCTTCACTCTGAGCTTGTAGGTGCCATGTCCTTCCCCCCGCAGGTGCTTCTGTTCTCCCTTCACCAGACACAGTGAAGGACTTCTTAGTCTGGGAATTAGTATCTGACCACTCACCTTTTACTAGTGCTTCTCCTCAGCACCAGTAAAAGCTAGGAATCCAGCTGAAGCCACTGGCCCCAGGCCTTTCTAGAATGGAAAACACCTTGCACATGGGAGCTGGGGGTTCTCTCCAAGCGTGAGCCAGGTGGCCATGGGGAAGCAGAGAGAATAAATGGCTGGTCTTTATTGATTTTTTTCTCGTTACCATGCCACCATCCCCAACACCTGGTTTGCCAAGGCCTCGTTTCTCCTCTTTGGAGGGTGGGAAGGGGGGAGTCTTGCTCTCCTGTGAAAGTCTCTATGGGGACCCTTCCAGATTTCCAGCGGGAGGGAGGAGGTGTGTTCTGTGGGAGGGAGAACAGGGCTGGGATCAGGTCCTCGCTCTGTCACTCAACAGCTGCTGACATCCAGCACGTCACAAAGACTCCTTGGACTTCAGTTTTCCACTTATAGAACAAGGAAGTTGGGCCAGATAATACTTCAGCTTCCTTTGAGCAGGTCTTGCTAGTCTGGGCCTAACTAGTGTTTTTGTGGAAACACGGGTCCCGGGGGCTTTGAGCAGACTCTTCTGCTAAGACGGGGCTCCCAGGCATAACTAGGAGGTGTCCCTCAGCCCATGATTCACGGCAGCCGATCCTAATTAGGGCGCAGGGCGGGAAGAAGGGCGACCTGGGCTTTCTATAAAGCTGGGGCAAGGTTCCCTCACGTTCAGGTCCTAGACCCACACGTCCTAACCAGGGCCGTCTCTGCCATATGCATGTAAGTTTCTCAGCCAACGTGGCTCCTACTATTCAGCCCTGAGTAAATGCTTCAAGTTCACAGACTAGAGGAGGTAGCGTCAGCCCTGAACCAATATTAATAAACGCAGAAGGAAGGTTCTCTTCCGGAAAAGCTTGAGGCTTAAGAACTACAGGATTTAAGACACAGATCCTTCCTTGCTTTATGTGTGAGTTATTTCTGCCTCAGAGATGTCAGGAGGTTTCACTGATGGCTTGATAAGCAATTTGGAAATGAAAGGCTGCTAAGTCCTTACTGCCATTGTCCTTGTGCCATCGTTACTATGGTGATGGAACGAGTACAACAGATCGGCCTCAGGAGGTCCAGTGCAACTGGAGTTTTGTGGTATTGATGCAATTAAAAGAATTAGTGAGTCTATTAGGTGATTTATGTTTTATATAAAAAAATCCCTCAACATAGTAAAAAGGAAAAGAAATTAGCTCTCAAATGTTGATCTGCTTCCCCTAGCCTAACACTCCACCTACTGGAAAAACACCGAATACTATTTAAAGCATAAATTGTTAAAAAAAAAAACCCAAAAACCCACAAAACTGATTTTGTATCAATAAATCTGGATTGTTTTTATAAATTTCAATGAATAAGAGAAATGATTCTCCTTTCATAGCTGATACAGCATTTCTTTAACAGTATTCATTTTCTTTTAAAGCATTACTTATTTATATAGGAAAGAGAGCATGAGTGAGGGTGGACGTGGGGGCCGGGGGTGGGCAGGGGGAGCGGTAGAGAGAGAAGGGGAAGCAGACTCCCCCTGAACGGGGAGCTCGATCCCAGGACCCCGAGATCATGACCTGAGCTGAAGTCAGATGCTCAGCCAACTGAGCCACCCAGGTGCCCCCAACAGCGTTAATGTTAAAGACTTTTAGAGCAGGAACGACCTAAACCTTATACGGGTTTTTTCAAAGAATCTGGTCAGAAAATCTAGGTTTTGACTTGCACATGAGAATTCAAAAGATAAAGGTAAGGCTTAAAAATGCATATCTGAACTAATCTCTAGTAATTACACTTCCATGTTCCTTCCCAGCGATCTAGTATGAGCATAGCTCATGGTTTCTATACACGTTCATATATAAAGTCACTTCAGTAACCATTGAATTGAATCATGAACCACCCAGTATAGTGGGTGGTTTAGGTAATAATTTACATCATTAGCGTCAAGTAAATCATTTCAGATGGCATATTTTCCTGAAGAGCCCAAGGCAAAGCACATTCTGGGAGACTGTAAAAAGACTTTCCAGGAGTAAGGAAAAACAAATAAATGGTTGGTAAAAGGGAGAAAGAAAACAAAGAAATAGAGCACAAAGCAAAATTAGAAACAGTTGGTTTTAAAAAACAGGTATTAACATGTTGCTGAAAGCATATAATGTAATGGCAAACATTTTGATATTTAAGTATAAAGGATAATGAGACACGAATGAGAGTGATGATGGGAAACAATGTAGACAGGACAAATATGATCGAGGCCATTTCTATTTTAGTCTTTATTAGCCCCGTAATCTCAGTCTGTCAAGCATGTGTTTTCAGGGGTTGTTTAAATTTGGTTCCTGGTGGATTCTGGGCGAGTCATGTGGGGGAGTGTTAATGAGGCCATCAATAAAGATGATGTATTAGGAAACATCTGTCTAGTGAACTGATAAATAGCGAAACCGGTGGTAGTCTGGTGTGGCTGATGTTACTGGTGTCATATTGCTTATCTGCTGAGGTTGGGACTGGTCGGCATGGAAGTGGGGTCTTCTCTGATTGTCAGGTTCTCAACATGGCACCCTCACTGCCACTGGTCCTGAGACAAGGACTTTATCTGAAGATGAGCACCTCCCGGAAGGATACAATTGATCATATCTTTGGAAGTGAGCACACTCCCTTAGAGCAGCAGGCGGCAACTGCCCGTGCACACTCCTAAGAAGGTTCCACCTGCCCAGCTGTGCACCTGTCCTGTAGGCATTGAGGGCATGGGCAACTGATGATCATAGTGTGACCTGACATGGCGGGGGCTTCCCCATGGGAAAAGGGAGACCCTGGCATAACACTCTAATTACCCCCGACCTTATCTCCTTCTAGGACTCCTAACACCTAATGCCATGCAAGGACTTCCAGGCGATTTTATTGTCCAGCCACTGTGTGAACTGGGCTGGGAGTGAAGCTGAGGATATGCGTAGGGTTCCAGGGGATTTAAGCCTGAGAAGCTGGAAGGATGAAGTAGCCATCAGGTGACATTGGAAAGGCTATAGATGAGGCGGGTTTGGGGGTGGGGTGGGGTGGGGAGCAGGTATGGGCGTGAGATTTGGAAATACTGAGTTTGAATGTTTATTAGACAACCATCAGTCAGAGTGATGTGTGAGAGTCTGGAGTTCTGGGAGAGGTTCGGGTTGAGAGAATAATTAGGGCTGCAATCACCAAAGGAGTGAATAAAAACAGGAGGGAGAAAAGGACTGAAGGCTGAGCCCAGAAGTGCACCAGATGAAGGGGGGTAGGAAGGATGGGAACAAGTGAAGGAGACTAAGCAGAAGGGCCAGCCAGACAGGAAGATACAAGAACAGGGCAGAGTTCTGAAACTCAAGGGATCACTTGTGTCGAATATTGCCCTTAAGTGGAGTAATACAGGAACTGAAAATTAGATTTAGTAGTGAGGAGGTCACTGATGATCTTGATGAGAGTAGTTTTGGGAAGTGGGAAAAGCATGGCTGAGAATCAGTATAAGACAAAATAGGAAAACATTCACAGTACATGCATCTGGTTACGGAATTGTACGCCAACCCTATAAAAAACCCTAATAACTCAGTAATCAGAAGGCAAGCATTTCAACAAACAAAGGAGGCAAAAGATTTGAACAGGCACTTCACGAAAGACTTGCCAATGGCCAATAAGCACATGAGAAGTTGCTCAACACCACAACTCAGAAGGGAAATGAAAATTACAACCAAGACGAGATAGTACCGTGCACCCACTTCAGTGGCTGTGATGAGAAAGACTGACACTGTCAAGTGCTGGTGCACGTGTGGAGCAACCGGAACTCTCCGGCTTTGCTGGCAGTAACAGAAAACAGAAAACAGGCTAAATGCATACTAACTAGAGAGCCCATCAATTCTACCTCCAGATATTTACTCAGGAGAAATGAAAAAAACTTATGTCCTCTGTGTGTGTGTGTGTGTGTGTGTGTGTGTGCAAATGTTTGTAATAGGTTTGTTCATAATATTCCCAAACTGGAAATGATCCACCACTTTACATCAAAAAGTGAATGAATAAACAAAATGGTGTTATACCCATAAATGTAATACTTCCCAGCAATGAAAATACAAGAAGAATGGATCTCAGAACGATTACGCAGAGTAAGAGGAACCGGGTGTAAAAGATTCTACACTCTATGGTTCCATGCGCATAAAATCATGGAATAGGTAAAAATGAATGTGGAGTTTTAGATTTATTTATTTATTATTTATTTATTATGGAGCGAGAGCGAGCGAGCCAGTGGGAGGAGCAGAATCTCAAGCAGACGCCCTGATGAGCGCAGAGCCCAGTCGAGGACTTGATCTCATGACCCATGTGATCATGACCTGAGCCAAAACCAAGACTCAGAAGCTCAACTGACTGAGCCACCCACGTGCCCCTGAACATGTGGTTGTGTACACATGGAAATAGAAATTTGATGAGTGGTTGCTTGGGGTGGTCATTGGAGGGGATTAACAAGAGAGGGGTTGAGGGAACTTTCCAGGGTGTTGGAAATGTCCTCTACTTGGACTGTGGTCTTGGTTACCTGGGTGTGCACATCTGTCAAAACTCCTCAGTTGGTATATTGCAAGTGCGCACATGGCATTTCATGGAATTGACACTTTAATAAAGGTAACTGGGAAAAAGAAATCTCTATTTCCAGAGCACTGGAGACTGGAAGAAGGTGACCTGAAACAGTGAGCACAGACAGCTGTCTCCAGGAGTTTTACTGTCAAGGAAAATAAAGAAGATGGGGGGAGTGAGGTCAGGAGAGAACTTTGTGTTAAGGGGGAGAAATACCCATGTTTGTTTGCTGACAGGAATGAGCCAGTAGAGAAGGAAGACAGACGTGTCCTACCAATGCCCTTGTAGGCAAGGAGGCTTTCGTGGAAACACGTAGGTACCTGCTTTCAACAGAACTCTCAGGCCAACTTAATTTTCCTGTGTTCTTTTCTGAACCTTCTACAATAAATATACTTAATTTTATAATTAGAACAACATAATATATGGCTTTTCAATTAAAAGTAGAATGTTTCCCGTGTCTGGTGATGTCAGGCGGGGACAGGTGGGGATTCCAGGTTGGACCACAGGTTGGACTCAAAACCCGTAAGGAATATTTTGATAGTAAAATCATCCTAACCAAACTCAAGTTCATAATTCACATTATAGGATCTAAGGAAGAACTTGAAGAGGACTGTGACAATGACCTTTTTTTCTCATGTCGAGGGAAGGAGGTATGGAAGGATATGCTCACACTCAGATATGGGGAACCCGAGGGACCAGGAACTTCGGGTCTACTCCAAGTCCACGGTGCCCGTCGCAACTATTCAATTTAATACACTTTACCATGTGCAAGATACCATGCTCAGTGCTATTAGAAAGAGAATTTCCTGGGGCACCTGGGTGGCTCAGTGGGTTAAAGCCTCTGCCTTCGGCTCAGGTCATGATCCCAGGGTCCTGGGATAGAGCCCCGCATCGGGCTCTCTGCTCAGGAGGGAGCCTGCTTCCCTCTCTCTCTCTCTCTGCCTGCCTCTCTGCCTACTTGTGATCTCTGTCAAATAAATAAATAAATAATCTTTAATTAAAAAAAAAAGAGAGAATTTCCCGACTCCCTGCAAGGCTAAGACTCCCTTTCAATTGAGCTGATCCTATGTTTGGTATTTTTAAAGAAATGAAATGGTGTTTTCTATCATTGTCATTCTCCTGACCCAGGGAGCTAATGGTTTTCCTAAGTAAATGGCATTCATTGAGCAACGATTCCTTGCCAGGTGATGTTTTATAATACTGAGAGAAAATTTAAATGCTCTATGTTTAATCAGACTAAAGCGAAGGGCTTTACGGTCCTAAACCCACATAACGAAACAGCATTTTCTTCTTTATTGGCTGGTCTTCCAGGTTTGCTCAAATTGTGGCTATGGAACGATTCTCAAATGTGGGGTGTTTAAGTAAAGCAACCTCAGGTGATTTGACTTTATTGATCTTTTTCATGCACTGGCTTCAGTATTTAAATGAGTTTGAGTTTGTTTCTTTAATGGTCTTTCAATAAAGCTTAAGTTGACCTGGTTCCTTTTGCAATCATGACACCGTTATGGCGGAAAAAGACTAATAATAAAAATGAACTCATTTTATGTGGTTGAAAAGGCTCCATTTCTATTGATTTTAACTGTAATATAGTTAAAGTCCTTGATATTAAAAAAAAAAGGAACTCCGCAAACACATCCTTTTTGGTACAGAGGCTCTATCGATATTACTTTGCGTGTACGTTTTGGAAGCAGTGACAATATTCAGGATGGAGTCTAAAAACTGGCATTATCAGAGGACTGATAACCACATCCTTCAAACTCCGTTCCAGGTGAAAGAGCGGAAAGGTGCCTCAAGAAAAATCATTATATACAGAGCGACTTCAGACCGTGGGGGAGATGCCACGGGTCTGGAAGCTCAGTCTGACGGCCAGTCCACTGGCTTATAGAAAGCAGTAAAGCTTGGCTTTCTGGAAACACTAACGTCTTTTAATGCCGTGTTTGGAACCTGTTCCAAGAAGCAGGAAGTGGGGAGGGATGGGAGAAGTTGGCAGAGGTGGTGAAGAACAGGGGCAGGGAAAAGACCAGGGGAAATGACGTGGGACATGCGAGAGGAGTCTTCACGTATGCGTGAGTGTGTGTGTGTGTCTGCGTGTGCGTGTGAGAAAGCCATCACAAAATGGACTGAGGTAATTCTCAGCTTTCTTCCCTCTCCTCACTATCCCCTTCATCAATGTGGCATCTCGCGTTTCTTGAAGGTCAACTCTAGGTCAGATCCCACCTTCGGGAGTTTATACACATTATTTCAAGAAATCTGCCAAGAAGCCCGTGGGCCCATAGTCTTGTGCGCCCCATTTTACAGCTGGGAAAACTGACCTACTGGGATTCAGGCACGATGCCTAAGAGGATGCAGATCCTAAGAGGTACAGCCCTGAGGTCTGTGGGGTTTGCAAGCTTCTCTATCGTGTTCGCCTGGACCTGGTGCCACGGCAAAGCTAGGCTGCCATGATGCCCCCAGCAGGTGAACAGAATTCTGACAATGAAGGGAGAGTGGGGTCACCCCGTGTCACCTCCTCCCCATGTCCTCCCCTCTTCCCATTTTTACTACATCCCCTTCCATGGGTTTTCTGATCTCTATGACCCCAGTGTCCTTGGCATCCATCTCCAGGAGCAGGACAGGTTTGCAGAGCTGGCCCAGACGGTGGAGGCTAGGGGAACCCATCAGCCCTTTCACTGCCGCCCCAGCAACACTGCATTTGTGGTGTTCGGCTACTGCGGTTCAACCGCAAGCTCAGGTGGAAACCATGGGCCTGAAAACTCCGATTTTCAAGGGGAACGCAGAGTCACCTGGTAAGATGGGCTCATTTCTATGGTCTGTTCTTCCAGTGGGACTTCTGCGGGTGGCCCTGGGGTGACAGTACCAGGAGGGATGCTTGGCAGAGTGGCAGCTGTTTATGGGATGAGCAGAGTATTTATTCTCTTCCACTCCTTTTTTTTTTTTTTTTTTTTTAAGATTTATTTATTTGGGTTGGGGGAGATAGGGCCAGGGGGAGAGAGAATCTCCAGCAGATGTCCCGCTGAATGCAGAGCCCAAGGCGGGGCTGAGACCACCCCCTGAGCCGAAATCAAGTTCTCGCTTAACCCGCTGAGCCCCCCAGGCGCTCCCCTTCACTTCCTTTTTGATGCTCTTCCTTCACTTCGCTTCTGAACTACCGGCCTGGACCTCTTCTACCCACAAGGATTTTGTGTTGCCGTCCTCTCCAACATTTGGAACACATTTCCTCAGGTCAGACGTGCTGGGGCAGGGGGGGCTCGTTCTTTCCCTTCCCTCCGTGGTGGCTGAGGGGAGGACGCGCATCAGACAAGCCCCAGGAAGCACAAAGCATCACGCAGTCCCTCCTTAAGAGCTCGACTCGTTCCCAGACCCAGTCACTCAGCAAACACTTCTGGGGACCCTCCAGCGTCCGGGGCTGGGGGCGGGGTGCGGAGCTGCGAGATGTGCGTGTGTCAGCGCAGTCCCTGGGTCGTGCCCTCGGAACACGACCGCAGGCCCCCGTCTGTGTAAGCAGCACCGCACCCCGCTGCCCGCTGGGATGTAGCAGACCCAAAGGTCCCGCGCACAACCCGGGCCCCTGGATGACAGGCGATGAGCGTGTAAAGCGACGGGTACCATGGAGGGCACGTATGGCATGGAGCACTGGGTGTGCTGCATGAACCATGAATTTTGGAACACTTGGAAAGAAAAAAAAAAAAAAGAAAAAACAAAATTTAAAAAAAGAAGAAGAAAAAGAAACGGCCTCCAGGCCAGCGTCCCTTTCCGCCCGCTCCGCGCCGCTTGCGGAGACTGGCCGCTAGAGGGCGTCTCAGCCCAGGCTCAGGGCGCGCTCCGGCCCATCCGGCCGCTCCAGCCCGGGCCTCTTCTGTCTCCCGAGCGGAGAGAGGGGCAGCCTGGAAGCCTTCCAGGGTTCCCCAGACCGCATGCTGAGATGCATTTATTTTTCAAAGACGAGACACATCTGTGTGCGAGAAAAACCTGCCTGCAGGTTCCCGTGCTCGGGCAAACAATCGGCGTGGCCTGTTGTACTAAAAACCAGCTCCGAGAATCGCAGTCCTTGGGAGAGATCTCGGCGCCCTGCAGATGGGATAGCAAGGTGGTGTCTCACCGACAGGGCTTCCGTTTTCATGCCAGACAGAGCAGAAATCCAGGAACCTTATGTATTTTCTTGAGAGGGGATCTATGGGCTTCATGGGCTGGGGGGGCGGTGGGGGAGAACGAACTTTCCAGCCGTGGGTTTGTAAGCCTTGCTGTGCCGGGGAGAAGGGAAGAGAGGACTGGCATCCCAAACCCTACACCCCATCACAGACTGCGTCCAGACTGCCTTCCTACCGAGCGGTAAGAGATGCAAAGTGAAGTAAACACATTTTTCTGGGGCGGAGCAATGGAGGTCTTCTCTAGCCCGGGAGTGCATCATGCATTTGCAGATGAAATTGCTTTCGCGAAGAAATGAAAAACTGGGAAGTGTTGACATATCCATTAAGAGTCTTTTTCTGCTTCACATCAGATGAGCTGGATGGGTTGAACTCATTCTTTCGTTAGGTTCCTCTGTATAACTTTTATGAATTGCAGAAGAGCAAATATTGAATCTCTGCAGTAGAAAATAAGTAAGATAATGTAGTCCTTGGGCAACCCCCCTCCCCACCCCCGCCTCCCTGCCCTGAAAATCTTTAAGGAACAGCTCAGATCTTTTGGTGAGTCTTCTCTGATCTGTTCCTCCCACCCCCAGGGATGATTAATTTCCCCCTTTCCCATACTTCCCCAGCACAAGCATATACTTCAATTGGCCCTTGGTTCGCGTCTGTGTGATTGATGGTCTTTCCTCTGGACTGTGGCTCCTGGAGGCAGCAGTACGTTGCCCGCAGAAACACCAGGATTTGGTCTGTGGGTTGAACTGCGAGCCATAGAACAGGAGCCTTGATCCTGAAGGGCCCTGTTGATAATGACCCCACAGCTGCTTCCTCACTTGTTTTGCTTTTAAGAAAGAGGAGGCAACTGGGAAGGATGGAGGGGAAAGAGCATTTATTGGACAACAGACGATGCTTGATGTTTTCCTGTGTGTTTCCACTGCACACACACACACACACACACCCCATTAAAATAGGCAGCCTCAGTCCCATTTCACAAATAATGTGGCTATTCACAAATAAATCGGGCTACAGAGCTCGATAACTTGCCGGGGAATGTGGAGCTATTAAGTGGAGGAGCTTGTCAATAAAGGCTCCTTTTTATTTACGTTTTAGGAACAGCCTCTGAATTGGGCAATCCCAGCCCATGGGGGAGAGGGGCTCTGCTTAGAACCACCCCCTCCCCAAAGGGAAATCTCCCGTTACACACTATGGCCTTGTTAGCCGCCCAAACTGCTACTACCCTCTGCTGCTATGTGCTCTTCCTTTTTTAAAAAAATTTTTATAATTTTAGAGAGAGCGTGCACAGGAGCAGAAGCGGGGGAGCAGCAGGCAGAGGGAGAAGCAGACCCCCCACTGAGCAGGGAGCCCAATGGATGCGGGGCTCGACCCCAGGACCCTGAGATCATGACTTGAGCTGAAGGCAGATGCTTAATGGACTGAGCCCCCGGGAGCCCCATCTACATTCTGTTCCTATGACCTGCATGCTGTTCGAGTAACTTGTTACCATAGTTCTGGGCAGCAGAGCAGGCCCCTCCACCGGCAGAAATGACACGGGCAGAGAGTATAGCTCTTGTCTCCTCCCAGGACACACGCTCCTTCCGCTTATGAGCCCCCCCACCCCGCCCTACCTGACCCATCATCGGCCACTGAATGTCATCCTTCTAGCAGGTGTGCCCGCATATGTGTTCTCCTCATGTGTCTTTTGAATGAAGTTGGGCTAATTTGGGTTGTTTTTCGTGTCACTGAGAAGCCTCACGGATGGTGCTGGTGAACACCGGACTTTATCCGCATGGGGCTTGCAGAATGTTTGCTCTTTGGAACTTTCCTGTCATGGACGGGGTGGACATGCGTAAGAGGTTAATGCCAACCAGACGTCATTGTGTGAGGTTCTTGGCGATCCTCATTGGGCTTCAAAGATATGAAAAGTGCCTTGTTAGTGGAACAGTCTAGAACCATCTGGACAACACTTTGTCTTCCTCAGCAGGCTCTTCATCACACATCTTCACTGTATACCAAGGCCCTGTGTCCTTAAACCTGGTGCCCGCACCTCTGCGTACAGAGATGGTCACCGTCTGAAGCCACAGGAGGTCTGGAAGACAATGGCAGGGGGAGGAATCACGGGTCCTGAAAGCGATGCCTCTTTTTTTTTTTTTTTTTTTTTGGAGACACAAGAGGTCATACTTTCTACTCAGAACTAAGGAAGGAAAATTTGCTGAAATACCCTTTCACGGGCCAAGGACCCACAGCCCAACCTGAAACCAAATTACGCAAAGCTAATGAGGCCATGAGGCTTTTGATAGGTGTCTCAATTGTGAATTGGCTGCCCTAGACACATGGAAATATTGAAAACAAAACAAAAATTAGAACAAACTGACTTACACACAGGCCAAATGAAAGGGCAAGTTTCCAATGTACACATCCTTCTCTCATCCCTTCCCAGGTATCTCCTGTGGAATTAAACCACTGTAATGATATAAGAAACCAATAAAATATTGACCTGTGCCCTCCGCAAAATTGAACATAAGTCAGTGTTCCACCGGAGTGGAAAGTGAAGTGGTCGTAGATTTGCGGGCCTCCCGATAGAGAACGAGTGAAGGGTATCAGTGCTTCCGGGACGGAAGGACCACGGGGCTTCCCAGGCTCATCATTATTCCTGCTTTCGCCCCCTCTGTCAAGCACGCTGCTGGTGCACGTCCAAGGCTGCGAGTTCATCCATGCCGGGCAGATAAACACTAAATTAGCCGAAGGGAAGAACTTACAGTCAATGCTAATTCCAAGAGCAAGGCCTTAGGCGAGCTAGGTCAACTTTCTTTATTTGTTCCGACATCCCTAAAAAGATTTAATGTTTTGAAACGGTGCTATTTTCTTTAATAAAGGCTTGAACCACCTCGGATGTTAAAATTTTCAGGAATGTTTACATCTAGATACTTTTGAGTATTGTTCTTTACCTCAGAAAGTTCAAGGGCACCCGTTTTTAAATAACTCAGCTGAGTTTTGCTGTCTAATTCCTGTCCAGGCTCCATGTTTCCACAGAAGAGAAGGACGCTAGGATGGACATGCAGAAGGTTATGTTCATGCCGACCTGAAGAACGATCTAGAACTCTTCATGGGGCTCTAACGCTGGGCGGCCAAGTTCCTTGCCGCACAGGTATGTTATGACTTTATGGTCCCCCACCGATGTCGTTAGGTCATTTCTTTTAACAAATGTGTTTTCCCATTGCATTAAATTATTCTTTTCTGAGGAGACTATCACCGAGTTTGGCATTCCAACATTTTTGAATATAATTTTTCACGAATCACAGTAGGTTTTGTATTTTGTTTCTTGGTGAGCAGAATACGATTCATGGTTTATTTCCAAGGCTTCAAATCATTAGTGCTGTAAACCTGAGATCACGCTGCACGCGCTTATCCGCATATCGTGTCTGTCGTCCAACAACACGTTATAAACATGGCGCTGAGTCCGTTCGCTAACTTGGTTTTCCAGGTAGGCGGAGGTATTGGCCTATTTAGGGAAGGGTCCTCTGCTGCGTCTGACCACATCAACTCAACAGGCCTGGAGTCTGGGCTTGGGACCCAGGCAGACCTGGGTTTGGATTTCAACCACTCCTTCCTGACCTGTGTCTCAGCAAGATGCGAATAAAGGCAGGTGTCTCATGGGAGTGTTATTTACTCAGTACAGCCCGGAAAGTACTAGAGACAGGTGCACAGTACGAACGAGAGATGTTGCTGGCTTTTGCTGCTAACCACACTACTGTTATTCATATTATTATTTCCTTAATAGGGTTTTCCTTTACAGGGTCGAGGTGGAAATCCTGGCATTTTTATTGACATTTTTGAGAAAAACTATGCTTAAACCATGTAAGATTTGTTGTTGTTGTTGTTGTTGTTGTTGTTGTTTGTTTTTTGTTTTTTGGCAGCTCTGACGATGTTTCGAAAGCTGCTCCATCAACCTCTTACCCTACAGAGATTTTTCACATGCGTGTTTCACCTTCTGGCTGCAGGTGGCATTTTCTAAGCCGTGGAGCAGGTTGTCTTACTGACCCTTCCAGGATGCTCTGTCCACCCTTCCTGTCAGAACGGTTTATAGACAAGCAAGCTACTCGCTCTCTCCCATCCGCTGCCCTCACTGACTCAGAAACAAAATAAACCAAAACCAAAACCAAAAACAAAAAACCCACTAACGCCCAAAGACTTACTTTTATTTAAAACTCTTAAAATTTTTCAAAAAAGCTGTATGTAGTTACTGTGTTCAGCCTGATGAGTCTGGAGATAAGCACCTGGGAAACCATCACCAAAATCTGTCAGTGTTCGAGTTACAGTAGCTGAGGTACCCCAGACGAAGGCGTGTGCTGGCCCCGTGAAGCAGGGTGCTCCTCTAATGGAAGCCTTAACCAGGTCGCCTCGGTGCTACGGTCAGGTGGCCTGTGGTGCAGAAATAGACATCAGCGGCTGGGAAGATGGACAATGATGGTAGGAGATAAACTAGTTTTTCAAACCGGTCACTTCATGAAAGCCGGAAGGCAGACTCCATGCTTGTGACCTGTAGCTTTGGGGAAAGTGCTTTCAAAGAGCTGTGAATGACCATGGCTGTCATTTGCTTCCTGCTCCCTAAGTCAAAGAAGAGATGGGTTCAGAAAAGAATCGGCCGGTTTCTGGACATCAGTGAAAGGGAATAAAGTCCACGGATTTACAGGCTTACACCAGAGAATAAGAAACCAACTGCAGGGGGGTACCTGCGTGGCTCAGGTTGTGGTCTCAGGGTCCAGGGATCGAGCCCCGCATCCGGCTCTCCGGTCAGCGGAAAGCCTGCTTCCCCCTCTCTGCCTGCCTCTCTGCCTACTTGTGATCTCTCTCTCTCTCTCTCTCTGTCAAATAAATAAATAAAATATTAAAAAAAAAAAGAAATGAACTGCAAGAAGAATTAACCAACAAAGACACATGAAGCTTTCTTAGCTCAACAGACTGGCTTAGCGCCATGGGGGAAGGCAAATTAGCGTCTTTACTTCCCACCCAAGCCTTTTGTTTCTGGTGACCTCAAGAGAGCTGCCATGACCTTAAGAGAGAGGCATGGGCCCGTGGAAGCGAATGATGACTTATGTCCAAGGTTTATGTCTGGGAATGGATGGAGGGTTTGCTACTGGAACATGAAACTCATGGAGAGCACACAGATCAGAAGCCAACTCAGGTTTTAGAGGAATTGTATTGACAAAGAAACCAATACAACTGGTCGACAAAAGACTTGTAAGTGTGAAACAACCCTGATTGCAATTGACAATTGCAGGAGATGGACCTTTCCAGACCCTTCCCTTAGCCCTGCTTCAATGAATGCATCACCTACAACACTCAATGCAGAGATGGCCCTGGTAGGTTATGGCCCAAGTACAGCCTCCTGGAGGAGAGAGTCATGGAGGCCACACAAATTAATGGACAGAGATTTGGTTTAGTCAAGAACTATGCTCCCCCGCCAAGGGGAGGGCTAGATGGGTGGTGGGTGTGGGTCCTGAGAATGCCTCCCTAGCATGGTTTCATCACTACTAGGGACCACAGAACTTTGCTTTTCTAAAAATATCTAAGTGAGACCTTCATTGGGTTAAACCGCTGAAGTCTGAGGGTTACTTTGTAGCAGCCACTGGTGCTATCCTAACATTTGCATCCATCCCTCTGTCCCTAGCATGGAGCAGAGTGTTTTTTTCCCTTGATTACTCTTCTCTGACCATTTTTAGGATTCCTATCAGTCAATAGCTCCATTAGCAAACTCCATTAGTGACTGTTTTTTATATAATTTGATTGTAATTCTGATTAATAGCAGGTAAGAAATTATCATCTTTATTTTATTTTAAAAGACAGAATGCAGCGATTTTTTTTTTTAACTTTTTTGGAAAATTCCTGATGAAAACAACTGAAGTCATGCTCTTTGTGGTACAAAAATCAGGGGACTTAATCATGTGTTCTTAAGGACTTGAGAGTTTTTTTTAACAGGTCCTTAATTTAAAAAAAATCTTTTTTATTATTATGTTCAGTTAGCCAACAAAAAGAAGAGAAAAAAAAAAAAGTCCTTAATTTTGCTTGCAGGAGAAATCTGTTAGCCTCTTCTTGGCAATGACAGGATGGCCCTCCAGTTAGATGAAAGCCAAAATGAACATGACATCCTCACCATCTGTTCATTTGGTTTTGGGAGAATATAGTATCTGGGTGTCTCGGCCAGAGAACGTATCCCTGAGCTCTCTCTTGTTCAACTTCCATCAAAGCCCCCGAATATGTCATAGTTATTCTAAGAACGTGTAGTTTATTCATCTTTTGGAGCTAGTTCTATCCTTGGATGAGGCCAGAGTATCAAAAAGCTGGGTCACATCGGCCCCTCCTCCCTTTCATGGGCTCATCACCCCTCTTCTGACTCCCTCTGGAATTGTTTGTACTGAAATCCAGTTTTTAAAAAGATTCTGAATGAGAGCGAGAGTGAGAGAGAGCATGAGCTGCGGGGAGGGGTAGAGGGAGCAGACTCCCTGCTGAGCAAGGAGCCCAACAACCCGGGCCCCACCTCAGGCCCCCAGGATCATGACCTGAGCTGAAGGCAGATGATTAACCCACTGAGCCATCTATGCGCCACTGAAATCCGATGTTTAAATTATGCCTGACTTTCCTTAGAGTCGCACGTTGAACGGCCTTGTGGAAAACAATTTTGCTGCAGGAATGCTCCTCAAGGCACTGTCCACTGCCTTTCTCAGGGCTCACTGTGTAACCAGGAGGACCAAGAGCTTTGACTATCACTGCATTAAAAAAAAAGTCTGAAGAATCAGAGCAAAATCCCCAAATTTGTAATGTTCGGCTGGTAGATACATACTATTATTCTCTGTGCTTTTGAGTATTTTTGAACTATTTCATACTAATAACAATTATTGTCATTATGGTTGTAATACCACTCAAATTCTTACCAGCCACAGGTATCCACTTTCTTTTTTATTGTTGTAAAGATTTTAAGATTTATTTGAGAGAGAGGGTGCGCTCATGTGCATGCAAGCGGGGGGGAGGGGCAGAGGCCGAGGGAGACTCCTCAGGCAGACTCCCCACTGCATGGGGAGCCCAATACAGGGCTTGACTCCAGGACCCTGGGATCACAACCTGAGCCGAAATCAAGAGCTGGATGCTCAACGGGCAGAGTCACCAGGTGCCCCTGAAGGCATCCGCTTTCAAAGCCTGTGCCCATCCTTCCAGACACCTTGCTACTAAGGGATGCTTAGGAGCACGTGGGGACCAAAGTGGGTCTGACCTAGGTCCATCTGTGCTTCGGCAGCTTCCCGCTCTCGACCTTGAGGCGAGTTAGGTCAGACGATCTGAGCTTCGGTTTCCACATCTCTAAAACGGGGACCATAACGCTGCGCATCCGACACGGTTCCGGTGAGGGCCGAATGAGAGGACGTGTTTGACATCCTTAGCTCAGAGCTGAGGACACAGCGAACACCCATGAATGGGAGCCATGCTCATGGACGTGACATTGCCCAAGTGGACCGGGCTAGGGGCAGCTTCCTAGCCAGCATATATAATCCGGGTGTGGAAGAAATACACATATACCTTTGGGACTTACTTCAGCTCCCTATGTCACTGTTCAGACCACCTGCGAGCCACCGGACGTCCCTCCAGTAGTGGGATGGGGGACGAAAAGAAGGGAAGGGAGCAGAAACAAGCTCAGGACAGCAGGCAGGAAGGAAAGCGAGAAGAAGGGCTTCATGACCCAAGACTTTGAAATTATTCCTCGTGATGTTTGGCTCTTGGCGTCATCTAATCGGCATGAATTTTCATCGCGTACAGGACTCTCTCAGGTGCTCACCACCCGCCCAGGGTTTGTCTTACATCTTGGCTGGTGGGAAGCCTTCAGCTATTATCCCTGGTGCAACTGTGAGTTTTCATAAATGACGCCACTCGAGGGTTGTCGCGGGCTCTGGCTCACGCCGGTGTCTGATGGCTCCCGGAGTCAGCTCCTCGTCATCTATGTGGAGATCGGGCACTTTGTGTTTCGGCAGCAAATGTTTCATCCAAGGTCAATTTCCCTCAAGGGCTCAGCACCATTTCAGACAGTATGTGCTCAGGGAATGCAAATTAATTTAATGTTAGCTTTAGCCAAACCCAGCTAGGGAAGTAAACCTTCTTTTAAAAACACCATAAACACTGATAAACATCGTTGGGATGATGTGCTATTTGTGCATATATATATAAATGTTTAAAATTTCACCTTAATTCCAGAGGCATCATTCTACAGGATTTTATATTCAGGGTTGAATTTGCCTTATTTTTGTTCTTTGATTAGAAGTGCATTTTAATTTGAAATTATCTGAATATCTTTGTCATTATATTTTGTTCTACAATTGGGGGCTCTCAGAATGGGTTGAAGATATCTACAGATGGCATACATGTTTCCTGTTTTTGTTTGATTATAAAAATGCAACACGTGCCCCCTCAGAAATTGCCACACATGCTTATAAGAGAAAATGAGGAAATACAGAAAACTCTAGAGGAAAACAAGCCATTTATAATCCCTTCACACAGAAATAATCAAGATGAACATTTTCCTGTTATCTCTCCCACACATTCTTGAAGTTGTAGAAGTCCTTAAGATGGATTTGTAGATGGCTTCCAGAAAAAAAGGTCAGTTTCTAGAGTTCTAAAGGTACCTTCAGGTTTACCCGCATTCTCCAGAAAGAAAGAAGGGCAGGGGCTCTGTCTGACCTACTTTTCCATCTTTTCTTCTGCCATCATCCTAGCTTTATTTTTCCATCTGAGCTAGGATGGTAGGCTGAGAAAGGCGCACCAGCAGCCATGAGGTCTTTTCTGGCTAAATTCAAGTGGGTTGAGGCATCTGGCTTTCTAAACACATCCAGAAATTTCAGTGCAATTGCATTGTTCTATAAGACAGAAGGACAGAGGGCAGGACCCTCCACCACACTCGGTACAATTCCTGTGGCAGAATTCTGTCCGTGATTTCGGGGTGCTTCCCAATTCTATGCTGTTCGTAACCTCAAAGTGTGGCACAGCCCGTTTTCACCCCTCTCATGTCTCTTTTTTTCTGGAACCACATTCCTATTCTTTTGGAGGATTCTCCCCAGTTCCCTCCCTCACCCCCAAGCATCTCACTGGGGCTGCCCAGCATCACTGTCTCTCCTTTCAACAGAGCAACACACATCGCAAGCCAGGCCAATCGCAGACCTTCCCTGAGGTTTTGAAACGAGAACCAAGAGACCTTCTTCTGGTAGCAGAACTGAGACTTGAGCCAGCCCCGCACTCCTGTCTGCCTTCTACCATATGTAACAGAGGGAGCCTGCAGGAAGAGGTACTACCGCCGCCCTCAGAGAGGGGCGGTCAAGCTGAGATAATAGAGGATGGAGGCGCGGACGAGGGGGCGGGAGAGGGCCAACAGCCTCTAGTCTTCGTTGTAGTTCTCCAGGTCCCCTGGATTTTCTTCCAGAATATTAGCTTGCCCTTTCTTAAATTCTATGACCTACACTAGGAATTTTCTCTACAAATGAATTCCGAGTTGGTTTTCAGTCACTGGCAACAGCAAGAACTCTGAGCAGTAGAACTGGACTCCCTCAGTCTCCTGCTCTCTAGACTTCTCTGGCTTTCCATGCCTCAAAGCCCCAAGTTCCTAAAACAGCCTATCCCTTTCCCAATCCCTCCCCCTCTCCCTGTCTTCAGGGCAATCTCTAATTCTGTGGCAGGTAGCAGCTCTGATTACGCTCATATTTGTTCTTAAAGGGTTGCTGGTTAGGAGGCACCTGGGTGGCTCAGTTGGTTATGCATCTGCCTTTGGCTCAGGTCATGATCCTGGGGTCCTGGGATGAAGCCTCACCTCAGAGGGTTCCCTATTCAGTGGGAGTCTGCTTTTCCCTCTCCCTCTCATCGTTCCCCTGATTGTGCTCACTTTCTCCCTCTCTCAAGTAAATAGATAAAATCTTAAAAACAAAAATAAAAGAGGGTGGCTCGCTAGTTCTGAAGAATCCCCAGTTGGTTGAATGTGCCAGGAGGGGGGCCTGCCTTGTCTGTCTTTCCTCTGGACCTCATTTTGGGAAATATACCCAGAAATGGCTCTATCAGCTCTGCTCCCCCCTCCCACTCGCCTGGTCCTCCCCTGTGGCCGTGGCTCCCCCCAGAGACGGAACACAAGCTGGGGGAGTGGGCGAGGGAGAAGGAGGCTTTCTGCTGAGCAGGGAGCCTGATGCAGGGCTCGATCCCAGGACTCTGGGATCATGACCGGAGCCGAAGGCAGAAGCTTAACCCACTGAGCCACCTGGGCGCCCCTCTTTTTAACTTCTAACATCATTCTGTAATACCTCAGTAGCAAGAGACATCACTTGAAAAGAGGTGACAGATGGCATGTGTTAAAATGAGGGAATGTTTCTAATTAAAAGCCAATACACATAATGAAAAAATGGTACAAAACCATCCTAATCCTGTAACGCTATAAAGTGTACCCCTCCTGGTCTTGCTGGCTTTTCTGAAAAAACCTGGAGTTACGGTCCAAGATGGGCTTGGTTTTGCCCAGTACATGATCTGCAGCTTCCCAGATGAGCCGGGCACCGCGCTGGGCTCAGGGACCCTGCCCACCACTGTGAGGCAATCTTCTTTACCCCGATTTGATTGATTGCATGAGAAACTGTAACTGCACGTTGTCAATTTCCTAGGAAAGACCTGTCCTTAAAATACCCTCTAGCATTTCCTGCTAAAGGCCAAGCGTAAACTCCGTATCAAGTTATGAATCTGACACCCACCGCTGCTCAGACATGGACAGGACTTGGGCCCTTTCTTTGCAACCCGAACTTGCCGCAGCAGCCAGCCGAATCCGAATGAGGTCAGACTAGTGCTGAACCCCGGCCGGATGGCACTCCGCTCTCTGACAGAACAGTACCCCCTGCTGTTCTTTTCCCTGACAGGCATCTATTTTGAACTCCTTCTAGAGAATGCAGTGACAGTTCCCATCCTTGATCTTTTGGCTTAGTTCCCAGGGAGACTTCCTCATGCTATGTTTTATTCATGGTGCCTCCCAGGCTGGTTTCTTCATTGTGAAAATAGGTGGTGGGGGTAGGGACAATCAATGAACCTGAAATAAAATTGGACTGTCATCATAAAGCCATCCCTTTGTGTGCTGAAAGCCTACAACCGGAGTCTGAGATTCTGGGGAAGGTCTGTGTTTGGAGGATTTTTCGGTGAAGCATCCACAGAGAGAAAAAAAAAATAGTTATTCATATTGTGTTGGAGTAGCGAAAGTAGGTCAGATAAACCAAAATAACCTTTGCTGGGAAACCTGATAAGCTTCAGACATCTGAGAGCATGGAGAAAAAAGATGGTGTGATAGATAAAAACAGGAGGCTGATAGATGTGTGAGTCTAAAAGCAGCAAGATTCAAGGAATATACACAGCGAACACTTATCCCACCCTCTCCCTGAGAAATGTCCTCACTGTTAACTCCCTCATTGTCTTTCCTTTAGTATCGATACATGGTTCTACTTCCCTGGTTAGGACCTTGTAGGAGAAAGTGTAATAGGCCTCTTGCACTTAAGCCCCCCAAACAAAGCCAGCGCCCAAGTACAAGAGAGGATAGAGACTGTAATACAGAGTCACACACACTCGGTGAGCGTCCAGTATGTGTACCTTGAGAAATATGGTCCTCTCGTGCCGGGTGATGTTGACGCTGTGGGGTTGTCCATTGGCCATGTTCCTATGATCTACATCAATGTTGTAGGGCTCCCTGGTGCCGCCCAGGTTGTACCGAATCTGTAAGCTTCCTATAGAAGGAAAAGAAAAGAAACTCTTGTCATTTCTTCGCTCCAGGTTTCACTGGATAGTCAGGCTTGCCCCCCTTGCTGTCCGCCAATACCCTGGCTGCTCTGAGTTCTGGCTCGCTCATTCAGGGGCATGCTGAGTCAGAAGGGTGAAGAGCACTGGGCCCACAGGCGTTTACAGTCTACCGACAGTGAGCTACCCATGACCATCATCTCCAAGCTGAAGTGGCAAATGATGCAAGCTGGGACTGTGCCTGGGAAGGAGGAGGAGAACACATACAATATAGGACCGTGGAGACGCCTGCAGACTGACAAAATACCATATGAAATAAAAAATAAATGCCGGATGCAGGGATGGTCTCATGCCATCAGCAAATTGTGACATTCGGCATATAAAAGAATCATGAGCATACAATATTAAAAATAAACATAATTTACAAAAGATAAATACATGGGATTTGGGGTGGCTTCACTGAGACCAAGAAAATGAAGCGACAAATTTTATTCTGGGTTAGAGATTGCATCAGTCCGAATGCAAATCAAAGGGAAGATGGGCTTCCCGGGCCCCCGAGTCCTCACTGCCCCTCTGCTCCAGCTGACTTGGCCTCAGCAAATTATTCTGTTTTTCTTCTCCATCTTGCTTCTCCCCAGTAATGACAGAAAATATTCAGAAAGACTGATATAATATTCTAGATCCTGTTGTTAATTAATCTGCACAGCAAACATAACTTGTATTTCTTATTTATGATTTTTAAAGACATCAATTTTTTATCTCATTTTTAACTCAGACTACAATCTTCATATTAATAGTTTCGACATCCCATAGCTTAAAGACGAAGCCAGCAACCTAGCAAGAGTTTGACCCACTAAATCATCTCACAGGGTTTTTGTTGCCTCTTTCATTTTCTGTCTTGAGGGACAAAATGGATATCCTGATTTTTAAAAAACATATTTATTTATTTATTTATTTGACACAGACAGAGAGCACAAGTAGGCAGAGAGGCAGGCGGTGGGGGGGGGGGAGAGGAGGCTCCTGCTGAGCAGAGACCCTGATGCGTGACTCGATCCCAGGACCCTGAGACCATGACCTGAGCCGAAGGCAGAGGCTTAAGCCACTGAGCCACCCAGGCGCCCCGGCAGCGTCTTTTCCCAGAAATTGATCATGTCTGTATTTATCCATATATACACAAATAAGTGCAACAGTTTCTAAACACTGCCCTCCCTTAGTGAGGCACTGTAGCATTACGCGGGTGGTTTAAATGTTCTATAAATATTCTACCGTGTCCCTGGAATTGAAAGCAGTGTACCTTATATCAATAAAAATTTAACTGTATTTCCTAATTTTGCTTTCTGAGCAAATTTGACAAACCTTCCCTGTTTCTGAGTTTTACCTTAGTTTTTCATCCTAGATTTGTTTACTTATAGCTTTTGGTCAAGAACTGCTGATTTTCACCTCCTAGGTGTGTCTGAACTCACATTCTCTCCTCCACCTCGATCGAAGCACAGGCATCCCTTGGCACCTGGGGTGCCCTGGGTGGACGCTAGGGGAGCCCTCCTCCTGGCAGATGCAGCTCCGGCCGGAGCTGGCTTGTCTTGGCGCCTTGGTGCTGACCACGTGGTTTCAGGGACTGGACCGCCACCACCTGAGCCTCGCCTGTGTCCTTTTTGCTTGGACCACCTGATCCGAATCTGTTTCTCCTTAATAATGACTCCTCTTGGGCTCATTTCACTGTTAGCCGAATCCCCTCTTTCTCTGCTCGTCTTCATTACCAATCCCATTAAAAGAGAGGTCTTACTGGCACTTTAAACACATCATATGCAAAAAACAAACTCTTGACCTTTCCCCCCAAAAAGTATTCCATCTCAATTTTCCACATTTCGGTTAATAGCTACTTCAACCTTCAGGCTATTCCTGCCAAAAGCCTTACCTCCCCTCTTCCTCCTATATTACACATATGATCTGTCAGCAGCTCTCTTTGGCTCTTTCAGACATACCCCGACACTTATGTCTTTTCATCCCCTCCATTTCTACCCCCTGGACCTAGCCACCACCATCATTTACCTGGATTACTGGACTCACTGCCATACTAACAAACCTCCCTGCTTCTGCCATTCTCCCACCGCCCCTACCCCAACCCAGCCTCTGCCCCCACATGCCCAGACCCTTCTCAGAGGGCAGAGTGATCCCCTGCTCAGAACCCTCCATGGCTTCCTATCTCAACCAAAGTAAAAATCATAGTCTGCCTAATGGCTCACCAGGTCCTATATGATCTTGCCCTATTATCTCTGACATAATCTCTTATTCTCCTCCTTGTTAACTCCTTATCAGTCTACTTTAGCCTCCTTGTTGTTTCCTCAGAAGCCAGCATGTTCCTGCGTCAGGACCTTTGCACTGGCTGGCTCTTCTGTCTAGGATGCTTAGTCCCCAGTATTCTGCATGGGGGACTCCTTACCCACTTTAGATCTTTGCTTAAATGTCTTCTCAGTGATTATTTCTGTGACTTCCTCATTAAAAGAAGAATTTACCCACTCTTTTCCCTTGGCCAGGTCCTCCCTTTTCTGCCTTATTTTTTCCCCATGAGAGTAATAAATTGTGTTTATATTCTCTGTACTTTATTCCCAATTCCTAGAATAATGCCTGATACTTAGTAGTTGCTGAATAAACATGTCTATTGAATGAGTGATTGACGGTCTCCCTGCTTCTGTGCTTTTTTTCTTGCAGAGAGATTTTTTCAAAATGCATAATTGATGATGCCATGGGGTCACTAAAAACTCTTCGAAGCCTTCTAGTTGCTCATAGGATGAAGACATACATTCTTAATATAATGTATGGTGCCTTGTCTGATGTGAGTTCTGCCTGTTATGTGATTTTCAAATGATGCCATTTACTCTCTCACTTTTTACATTCAAGCTACCTTGGACTTCTGTTATTCCCTAGAAAATACAATTCTCCTTTCTACCCCAGGACCTTTGAATACCCTGCTCTCTTTCTCTGAGTTGCCTCTTTTCCCACTCCTCGGTGTTTTACCTAATTTTTCCCATTTACTCTAATAGCACTCAAAACAATCTATTGTTTGGGACTGAACAGGAGGTGATTAGACAGTTGTGTGGCTATGTGCAGAAGAACAAGTTGACTGTCTTGAGTTTTTATTCCCTCCTTCTTGTGCATATAATCACAGCTAGTTTTCTTTAATGTACAGCTGTATCCATTCATCATTTATTTGCTCATTTCTTCGGAAGACATTTATTCAGTGCTCATGAAAAGCACCATTGGATCCAATTTTTCAAGGCCTGCACGTGGGCTGTCTGGCTGGCATCAGTGCAGAGTCCCCCTCTAAGACCCAGGTCCATCTCCAAACCCCTGTGGCTGGCCTTGGGGATACAAAGAGAAGAAAGACCAGGCCCCACCTTTGAGGACTAGAGGTTCAGAGGAAATAGTAATCAAGCAAAAAACCAGACATTTTCTGCCCTATTGTCTTTGTCATTGGTCCCATTATGTTCCCCAGTTCATTAAAATCAGTATTAAGCTGTTTTCATTATTTTTTCTCTTTTCTGGCTTTCTTTCTTTGTAAATATGATTTAAAATTTCTGAAACTGCCTCACTTAATGGCAACCGCAATGATTTGCTTTGAGAAAACAGACGAGTTGGAACGTTAAATTTATATGTAGTGGATATCCATAAACAGTAATGGCAATTTTCTTGAATAATAAAATTTAAATGATATATTTATTCCTTTCAAATAATAGTACCAGAGAACCACTAAATGGCGGTGGGAGAATATTAATATTTTCCATTAATATAAAATATTATTAAAATGGAAAAATACTTCACTTCCTGCATCTCACGTTCATCTCCCAAGTGAATTAAAGCGGTTATAAGGGACGGCTCTTTTATTGGCTACAGCAAATAATGGGCTTAACAGATTTATTCTCTCCTGGCCATCATCATTATCATCAGCAAACACTTATGGGGCACCTATCGTAGGCAGGAAGTGTAGTGCTGGGGGCTTCTCATCTCGCTGGGAAGACAGCGAGTATTTATAACAAGGACAGACAACAGTACAGTAAGTGCCAAACAAATGCCATGGAAAGGAAGCGGAATGGGAGCCTAAAGTAAGGAGCAGTCACGGAAAGGAGGGGAGACTCGCTCTGGCTCCGGAATGAAAGGCAAGTGTTCGCGCCCAGAGGCGGATGCAGCTCCTCCGGATTCAAGAGCACGGTGGTGGGCAGGGGCAAGGTGTCACGTGAGCTTGGGGAACAATGAGGAGGAACAGGGCTGTGTGGCACTGAGTATGTGGCAGGATGTGGATTAAATCTGTGGGCGGGGGCCCGTAGTAACGGCTGACGCTTACGTAGTGTCTGCGACACCTCCCTGGATGACAGACTGCATGGGGACAGGGTCCTGCTTTCCCCTTCCTGACTCGTGCCATTTTCACAATACCCCCATGAGGGAGGCGCTATTTCACACAAGAGAGCCCTGGGCACGGAAGGGCTACCTGCCCATGGTCACGGTCACACACCCTGCACAAGGCAGAAGCAGATTCAAACCCAGACTTTCCAGTTCTACACTCGGGGCTCTCCCCTTGGGAGACCTCACTCCTGAGCCACAGACAGGATGTGGGACTTGGGATTTCTCCTGCCCTTCCTGGGAGGGGGAGAGCCCTACTGGAGGCATGATGAGGGACACGGCTTAGTGGAGGCCGTGGTGGTAAGAGCGAGCAGGGAGGGACCAGAAGAAGGGAGAGGGATGGGTGTGAGGCACACTGCTGTTCCATGAAGGGGCTAATGCTATTCTAGGAGCTGGGCGCCCCTCAGACCTCGGCAGACCCTCAGTGGGCCGGGCTGCTGGAGTCACCAGGTTGGTGGCCTCCTGAACACAAATGGCCTCGTCCATTTACTCAAGTGCCATTTCACATGTAATAACCTGTATGTGCCATGGCAGGAACGAAGCTGGAAAATGTTTGTCAGGAGACCAGCAGTGGGGAAGGAAAGAGAGAGATACCCCTGAGGGACACAGTGTGACTAGACTCCGCAGCCCTCGTTTGCCTGGATGGCCCCCCAAAGGGGAAGGATGGCGCATTTGTGAATGACAGCACACTTGGGAATTGGGGATCTGGAGCGGGTAGCCCTGGCAGAAGCTGAGGTCCGGAGGAGGGGTCCCTGTTGGAGGAACCTTGACGGTGCTATGACTTTTAATATGTTAAGTATGAGGGATGCTGGGACATTTAGTGAAGACTTTTTGGTTTTTAATTTTTTTCCTGATATTTTAGCATAGAACTTATGGATATTTTTTTCCTGAACGAATTCTTCATATTTTTATAACTTTAAATGTTAATTAATTAAAAAATGCAGTCTTTGAAGTGTGAACAAAACCACATTTTCTTTTTTAGATTTTATTTATTTATTTGACAGAGAGAAAGAGATCACAAGTAGGCAGAGAAAGAGGGAAGCAGGCTCCCCACCAAGCAGAGAGCCCGATGTGGGCTCGATCCCAGGACCCTGGGATCATGACCTGAGCCGAAGGCAGAGGCTTTAACCCACTGAGCCACCCAGGTGCCCCCCAAACCACATTTTCATCAGCATTTTGAAGATGGCCTTGCAAAGTTCAAGAAACCGACTGGTCCTGCTTTCCAAGCATGCTGGGAGTGTGCTAGAGATCTCTGCCACATGGAGAGAGCAGAGGAGGTCTCAGGGCCTGGAATCAGACACCGGAGCTTAGGAATCCTGGTTTTGCCTTTACTAGGTCAGTGTGCAAATCACTTAACCTCTCTGTACTCCCCAGTTTTATCATGTGTTGACAGGGAATAAAGAATGATATCTACCTCGTGGCTGTGTGGCTTGTAGGAATTCATGCATGTGCAACACAGCCCACCTTCGGGCATCGTTAAATGATAGCACCAATATGAATTGATTACTCAAAGCCCTTGCACACGGTGAACGCCCAGAGACACCAGCATGAGTGCTCATGGGGACGGGGGTAGCTAATGGGAAGGTGAGTTCCCGCTACAGTTGGGGACTAGGTTTGATGCGGCCGTGACTTAAGGAGTAGTACTATCTTTTCTGATTACAACAGCGATACTTGCTCATTGTGAGCATTTGACATTTTTAAAAAGATTTTATTTATTTATTTCGCAGAGAGAGAGAGAGAGAGATCACAAGCAGGCAGGCAGAGAGAGAGGGGAAAGCAGAGAGCCCGATGCGGGGCTCGATCCCAGGATTCTGAGATCATGACCTGAGCCAAAGGCAAAGGCTTAATGCAATAAGCCACCCAGGTGCCCCTGAGCATTTGACATTTATAAAAGAATATTATTCAGGAGAAGCAAATCAACCATAAAGAACTACTTTGTGCTCAGATTATCACTTTCTGTTTTCCATCTTTATTTTTCACAGATCTAAGCCGATACTATAGTCAAGGCTCTATCTTACCTTTTTTCTTTCTTGCTTCTTTTTTCTTTTTTTTGGTTTAACATTGTAGTACATAATTTTTTTCTCCATACTTTTTTCTCCATTGCTCCACATTAAGTATTATTCTTAATGAATACATAATATTCCTTAAAATGGTGACGCCCTCTTTTACTAACCATTTTACTACAGTTGAACTTTTGTAGGTCCTTCCTAATGCTTATTTTTATAAATAACACTAAGAGGAACATTCTGATGCTACCTCTTTGTCTGGTTTTTCGCTTATCTCTTTAGGAATAATTTCTGAAAAGGAAAATCTTAGGAAATATTCCCCCTGCTCCCAATCTTTTTAACCAACAATGAATTGACCACAGAAACTTAAGAATTTACTATATTTGCAAACTCAAGCTGACCTGGATCTGCAATAATAATTTTTGCTTCCACGGAAGAGAATCCTGATCTTTACAAAGCTAAGATTTTGGAATACTCCGTGCAGAGCCAGGAGGTGTGGGCAATGAGACAGGAGTCTCCACATCCTTAGCCCATGTCATCTCTCTGGGAAGTGAATGAGAGAGATTCGCTCCCTGATCAACCTACAATATTCTTATTTGGGAAAAAGTGATCTTCTTAGAACTTTTCTCTTTTTAAAGATTTTATTTATTTATTTGACAGACAGAACACAAGTAGGCAGAGAGGCAGCAGAGGGGGAGGGAGAAATAGGCTCTCTGCTGAGCAGGGAGCCCGACGTGGGGCTCGATCCCAGGACCCTGGGATCATGACCTGAGCCGAAGGCAGCTGCTTAACCAACCGAGCCACCCAGGCACCCCAAGAACTTTTAAGTGTCTCAGGATTCAGGTTTTCTGAGAGGAATGGCCCCTCAGTGTTGGGCACGCTCCTGTGTTCCAGAACTGCTCAGACTTCTCTGAAAGGTCATGAGCGCACTTGGCTATTCGCACAAGATGCCAATTTTAGTCTCACTCTGACCCTCTTGGGCTCCATGCATATTTGCAAATCAAGGTGGTATATATACTCTTGCTTTAACCCAGTTTTATGCCAGGGAAGTATTTTATGAATGTAACATTCTGAGAGGGTTTAGGAATGAAAACATCTCTGGTTTTCCATTTCTATTGAAAGCTACATATGTTCTGAAGGAACCTACTGATACGTTATCATACATCAGGATACCTCATTGATTTATATTAAATTAATATTACTACTTCAGAGCTCATCTCTATTTAGTACAGCAGTGCATGTCTTCATTTGACAGGAACAAAAAAAATCATCATTAAACACACGGAACAACCTCATATTCATGTAATATGCTTCCCATAAAGAACCTGACATGGCTTAGCGACAGCACTACTGTGACACTAACAAGCTGCCTTCCTGGCTCTCACATAGGGAAATGAGGTTCAAAGACATGGGATGACTCTCTCAATGTCCTGTGGAGAATAAAGGACAAGACCAGAGCAACCCAGACTTTCTAGAACATTCTGTTCACCCCACATTAAATATTAGCAGAGGCTAGGCATGCTCGTCCTTACCGGCGGGTTTGATGAGCACTGCCAAGAAGTCTGTCGTGAAGGAGCTCACGTAGAGGAGAATGCAGGGTGCCTTGGAGGTACTGAAGCTGAAGCGGATCCCCTCGTGCGCCAGGTCGGCAGGGGCGCTCTGCTGATCAGGGGAGCTGTCTGACCTGATGCCCGATTCTTTGCCGCTGACCCCCGATGCCTGGAAGTTATACCGTAGCCACATCCCCTCTTCAAAAAATGCACCAACATCTGTTGAAACAAAAAGGGTGGAGGAAATTAACAAATGAGGGGAAACTGGACACTGATACTGTCAACACTTGAAGCTCGTTGTTCACGGAAGGCAAGCCCTGACTCCAGGATGGGATCAGATGGGGCTACTTTCTATAGAGATGGGCCTGATTTCATCAACATGGATCAACTAACCCTTCATTGGTCTCTGTCAATGGCCTAATCATTGCTAATTGGTTCCTTTTTTAAAAAGAATTTATTTATTTATTTTTGAGAGAGAGAGAGAGAGAGAGAGAGAGAACACACACACACACACACACGAGGAGGGGAGGGGCAGAGGGAGAAGCAGACTCCCCGCTGAGCAGGGAGCCCAATTCCGGGCTCAATCCCAGGACCCTGGGATCATGACCTGAGCCGAAGGCAGACGCTTAATGACTGAACCACCTAGACACCCGCCCTTTTTTTTTTTTTAAGATTTTATTTATTTATTTTCGAGTGAGATAGAGAGAGCGAGCGAGCAAGCACATTAGTGGGGGGAGGGGCAGAGGGAGAAGCAGACTCTCTGCCAAGCAGGGAGCCCAATTTGAGGCTCCACCCCAGGACCTCAGGATCATGATCTGAGCCGAAGGCAGCCGTCCAACTGACTGAGCCCCCCAGGCGCCGCGCTAACTGACTCCTCCATTGATTCTCCCATTGGTGCTTCTCAGAGTTCCAAAATCATTTCCTATGTCAGGATGAAAGGCTGAGGTTCCCTAACAAGCTTTGTTTAGTCTCGCAGTTACGGTTCCCCTGCCCTCTTTGGTGCTCTTCTGGAAGGAGTTCTCCAACTTCACTGCCCGTAGAACCCAACAGAGCGGGCACAGCGTAGTGAATCAGGGAGTCAGGCACCCGCGGGCGGATCTGGGCTGTGTTAACCCGCTAACCGACCCGTTAACCTATTAATCAGCCGGCAGCGTGTGAGTCTTACAGAATTCCGAATGGTCTTGCTCAAATGCCGACAGTGCCCCGATGGGAAGCCCAGGATTAAACAATACCTAACCCCCATGAGTCACCAAACGACTCACTGGGATGTCAGACACATATAATACGGTCGCTGCCACCTTGGGGTCGTCCTGTCCAGCCGTGGGCATGGGAGGGGACGCATCCACAATCTGAAATCCTTCTGGTAAGTGTCATGGAGGCTTTACACAGCAGGTTATATGATAAGAACCCCCGTCTCACTGCCTGGAGGGTCCTGAGTTGGCTTTCCCAGGCTTTCAGCAAACACTGCTGAGTCCCCTCGGGCTGCCAGGCACTCCACCGGGCCCCGAGGTTACCATCGCTGCTCCCAGGAAGCCCTTGATCTAGGGGATCCAGACCACCAGGCATCACCGGAAGCGCTGCGGTGGGCGCAGGACCACTTAATACAGGGGCTCTGGAACTCGAGGGGCACTGGCCCTGTCTCCAGCGGCCAAGGAAGACGTCTGGGGGAAAAGGCATGGAACCTGGGACCCAAAGAGCCAGAGGCAGTAGCTTTGTAAAGGCAGAAGGGAAGACCAGCTTGGGAGTTGAGGGAGAAGCACGTGACAAAACTTGGAGCGGGGACAGTGCAACCAGAGGCATGAAGCCTTGGGTGAAAGTCATGTACTCTTCTTACAACATCAGTTGTCTAGGCAAGACTCTCGAGTGCCCCACTATACTTGAGGTTGGGCATCGAGGAAACAGTACCTAAAAAGAGGTGATTCCTGCCCTCAGCAGCTCAGAGCCTGGTGGGACAGACGGACATATTCTGTGACGTTCTCTGAGCTGCTGTGACAGATGGTAGGGGCCCCACGGGGGGGGAAATCAAAGAGAGCAGACAGGGCTGGTCACCTGCCGCAGACACACCAAAGGCTTCCCTTTGCCACAGAGAGGTTCTCCGAGAGGATGAGAGGGTCACTGTCTGAGAAGCTGTTTGGGCCATGTGGGGGAGAAGAGATGGACCTGGCGCCTGGAGGAAGCAGGCAGGAAGGCTCGAGGTCAAGGCCAGAGTTCACACAAGCCAGAGGCAGACAGAAAGGGACAGGGTAGAGGACAAGATACGTGAATAGGGCACTTGAAACTCAAGATCCAGGCACGAAGCTCCTGCGTGTAGGGAGAGGTTCTAGGCTGCCGAGGTCAGGGAAGCAGGGAAAGCCTGCAGGTGCCGGCACCGAGCTGCAGATGCCCGTACCGCCAGCCGGAACCTGGGCTCCCTGAGCCAGACTCTCCCCAGTCACCGCCCTTCCGGAACATGGGCCCAACTGAGTACCGATGACATTTCTCTGTCAGAATGCTGGTCCCCAGGCCTAGCTCCAGAATTTGGCTCTGAGGGTCTGACTCAGAGGGTCTCGAGAATCAGCACGTGTAACTGACTCCCCAGAGGATGCTCGTGCCCACAGGAGTCCGAGACCCCGGGAGCCAAAGCTGGGGCAGGGGAGCGCCACTGGCGGGGCAGGGAGCTGAGCGGGCCTGTCGGGCTGAGACAGGATGCCTCGTTCAGCCCCAGGGGTGACCGTCCTTCCAGGGCAGATCATGAAGAGAAATTCAGAAAGCGAAGGATTTTAGATAAACTGAAAAATATGCCGCAGAGAACACTTTTGGTGTATTTCAGAGTCATCGTTAAAAAGCTTTATGGATTCATGCCGATTTTGGAGGAAGGAAAATACCACGCTTAACAGTGTTATTTTGCAACCGCGTCATAAACCAACTGTTAAACCGGGGCCTGGGAGTGCTGCGAACCATCTCAGTTTCCAAGTGGCAGATTTATAGCCGTCATTTCACGGCTTCAGACGGTTTTAAGGAAATGCCAAATCAGGGTGTGGAATATCACTTAGGAAAGGAGTACTCCCAGCCCTCCTGAAGGAATAACTAAAATAACACTAATTTAACACGCCCCAAACAACGTCCTCTCCCTCACTGGATGATCAAAAATTACTGATATAGAATGCTTAATGTACGGTTTTATGCTTAAGTTTTAGGATATTCATTTTTTGGATAGAAAAGAATGATAAATTTGGAGTCTCATTATTCTAAGATGTATTACAAAAGGGATCTGTGGAATTAGATCATGTTTCCTGAAATTCTGAGCTACAGTCCACAATCTGTAGGTTCAGGACCCTAAGTTTGCTAGGAACCTTGAGCAGGCAAGCTATCTCGTGATCATTTCTTGATTCTGGAAATGGACCCCTGATTGATGAAAAGAAGTCTGCAAATATTTGAAATAAAATCCACAAACTGTCCATCCCATAATAATACCACAAAGATATTCTTCTCGTCTGACCAAATCCCTGATGTTTAACGTGGAAAGGCAAGCAGCTGGTACTCACCCCGTTATTAAATTGCCCCTCGTCTCTTCTTCCGCATGCTCAATAATTCCATTTCTTTTTGCCTTTTTTGCTTAGGCTATATCGTGCAACCTATATTTTAAAAATCATCCTGAGTCTTTACATTCTTTCACTTCCCCACGAGGACCCAGAATTGAAAGCCCCTAGCCCACAAATGGGCTCTTTTCCAAAAGTTTAAAGTCAGTAACTTGCAACTTGGAAGTATTTCCCAATCGAAACAACGCTTTAAGTGATGGGTAGTTTGCTACGAGAGTCCACAAGTGCTAAACAGTAATTCTGGACGGGTCATGAAGGAGAACGAAGAATGCCATTGTGTACTAGTCATTAAAACAGAAAGAGCGACAACAGAAGTTAAGGTTGATTCCGAACATGAGAATTCCAGGGAACTGGGAATTCTCCCAGGGAACTGCTCCCACAAGTATTTCATCTAGCTGATGCCGTGGCTTGCGGGGGAATCTTGAGTAGCTGATTCTCTTAAGAATCTTAAGTAAGCAGAGTGTTCGCCTGTTCCCCTGGTGTGAATGCTCCTATCACGGCCAAATTCAAGCTGCCAACGCATCACTAATACGGAGTTGAGAGGACAGGTTCACGGGTGATCTCCCAGCCGATGTGAACTCCCTCCAGGGCGTGAGCTCACTCGGTCACTGAGCCAGTCCTTCGAGCAAATGACATCTACTGATCACAAGCGGCTCAAACAACGGGAGTCTATTTCACTGCTCTGGAGTCTCTAACATGGACGTCTCAGCTGATTCTTTTTCTGGTGTGGGCTCTCCTCCTGGCTTGCAGTCAGACGTGCTCTTACTCTGCGCTCCCATGGCAGAGAGAGAGAGAGGGAGGGAGGGAGAGAGAGGGAAGAGGGAGAGAGAACTAGATCTCTGGTCTCTTCCTCTCCTTAGAAGGGCGCTAATCCCCTCATGGGAGTCCCACCCTCATGACCTCATCTAAACCGAGGTACCTCCAAAAGCCCCATGTCTAAATATTGTGCCATTGGGGGTACGGCTTCCGCACAGAAATCTCGGGGGACAGAAACATTCAGAAGCGTCTTGCCTTTTCTCTTCTGCTATAAAGAAACACTTTAGTATTTTCTGACTCCTTCCTGCCTTCCACAGGTCTCTTCTATCTTGTCCCAGGACCCTGGACCCTGAAGGCTCTGTCCTTTATAAGAAGTTCTATGAAACCCAGGAAGAACTCCTGGGGAGCAGACACTGTACTACAAGGAAACACAGACCTGGGCCCCAACCTCAGGGTCATTCAAGCTTTTCCACAGTTGAATTCCATTGTCCAGAATGGCCATTCACACAGGCTGCTTTTTAATGAATCATCTAGCAAAAGAGTTAAACAAATGTCAAGATGCTCTGCTTCTAGACCCCTTGGCCACCCCCCTCGGTGTATATCCTGATTCTGCTTTAGGCGCCCCTCCTTCCGGGGTAATCTGCGAGGCCCAGCTCTCCTTTAACTCGTTTCCTCTTGTACTCCCAAGGCCCTGCTTTCCTGAAATACAACTAGTTTCTCTCTTGACCTTCCACTGGCAAAATCTGCTTTTTCTCCCCAAGTGTGCTGCTTTGAATTTCCCTCCTGGATTTTTTATTCTGTTTGTTTCATGTTTTCGTCCATGGACTCTGATCATTTTGGACTAACAACATTGGGCCTGGAAGAGTTAATGTTCACCTTTACTCGCTCAGTTTCCCCAGGTGGATACATATCTTTTGTAACCACTTTCCCCAAATTCTCTCTAAAGGCCAGGTTACTTGCAGGTCAGTTTCTATGTAATAAGCTTCAAGTGTCTGAATCTTCACCAGGGTGAGAAAATCCCGGAGAAAATTCTCTGAAGTCTGAGCGGCGTGTGCCGCCCATGAGCTACAAGCGTAGAACATGTGACTTGAAACACATGAAGAAGCTACAAGATCTAGGACTTGACCGTGTCGGAGCCAGGGGGCCTCCTTGCTTGGGAGTTTAAGAGCCAACAGCACTGAACAACTTTGCTTGAGTCTCAAGTGGGAAGATAGTTTGCATCCAGAATTTCCTGGGTCATGCTCCTGAAATTGTGTTAATAAGCATTACTGGGGAAAAAAATGGTGGTCAATGGGTTAGAACACTCTAGAAAGAGTAAGTGAGGGAAAGACTCCGTCCCAGTAAGCTCTGTGTGACACAAGGAGTCAGGGAGGAATGTGTGTAAGTGGAGGGCAGGAATATGAAGGCAGGTTTAGTCCTGGCTTTGCCACCAACCAGCTCTGTGGCCCTGGTCCAGCAGGTTATTTAATTGATGTAGCCTTTAAATCATTGCCATGTTACAGAAATCCTCCCTTGAACATACATCCTCCTCTGGCTAACAACCAGTCATTTCTGTACATTTTTTTTTTTTTTAAGGATTTTGCTTATTTATTAGAGCGTGCAAGAGAGAGCACGAGTGGTAGGGAGGGGTAGAGGGAGAGGGAGAAGCAGATTCCCTTCGGGGCTCCGTCCCAGGACGCGGGGATCATGACCTGAGACGAAGGCAGCTGCTTAACCCATTGAGCCACCCAGGCGCCCCCTGATTTGCAGTTTTAAACGATCATTCTGGCTGAATGGATTGGTATGAGAGGAAACTGTTAAAACTAAATTTCATCCTTAAACATAAATTTCATCCTTTTTCTTAAAATTTGGAATATCACCGGGTGTGTGTGTGTAGGGGCCTGGTCACTAGATACATTTCAGGGAATCTGTAAATCTTCTGAAACTTCGGGCAAAAGTGCCTATGCATTTTTCTCGGGGGAGGGTTAGTAGTATAAATCAGATTTCATGACTTCACCCTCAAAAGTTCAAGGAAAAATAAGAAAAATTAATTCACTCGGAAACGATGCACCGAGATGCTCGGTGTGCTTAGGCGCCGTGCCAAATGTGGCCTCCACTTCCCCAGTGGGCTTCGTCACCCTCATGATCCGGACCTGCTCCCTCCTCGGCCACATGGCCCGGTCCCTGCGTCCTCTGCCTGTGGTCTGGCCAGACTGGGTGACTTGCTCATGGCCCTTCCAGGTCCTTCCCGGCCGGCTCTCCCGCCCTTCCATTCTCCTCGCTCCCAGCAGCTGTCAGGCCACCTCCTTTCCCCCCAGCTCCTTCTCAAAGCGCCCTCACAGCTCTTTGCTCTAACTTTAGTACGACAAGTGCAACCTTGTTTGCTTTTAGTTTAGTAAACATTTCTTGGAACCTCACGGTATGCCAGGCCCGTGCTGATAACAAAAGCAAACACGACGAGGACTCTTCCCTAGAGATGCTCACAGCTGGTCGGGAGAGAACCGCAGCCTTAGGACACACTCAGTGTGAGACCCAGAGTCAGGAGGAGAAGGAGGTGGCGGGAGGAGAGAACGATCGGCTCGTTCTGTGGGGAAGTCTGGGCTTCTTCGCGAAGAAGGGGACAGTGAATATGTATTTGCAAGATAGGCAGGGCAGGCAAGGTCCTCGAAGCATGGGGACGTGTGTGGCGTTCTGGAAATGACGTCAGAGCTTTGCAACCTGGGCTGTGCTGTTTAAAAAAAAAACCTAAGGCAAACTCTCAGCAAATTGGATTTAACCGGTCGGGGGAAAGGCCAGCCTGTCGGCATATTTCTCCGTTTTCTCAGATTCCTGCCATGGGCAGTGGGGGCGGGGCACTTCTGCTGTAGGTCGGTGGGTATGACTTGGTGTGAAACGTGAGCTGATGTGTGGCCATGACCTGCCGTGGATTAGAAGGCAGGACGGGAGCTCTGGAGGGTCTTGAATAGCTTCTGTTTGTTTTTTAAGATTTTATTTATTTATTTGACAGAGAGAGATCACAAGTAGGAGAGAAGCAGGCAGAGAGAGAGGGGAAGCAGGCTCCCCGCTGAACCGAGAGCCCGATTCGGGGCTCGATCCCAGGATTCTGGGATCATGACCTGGGCCGAAGGCAGAGGCTTAACCAACTGAGCTACCCAGGTGCCCTGAATCGCTTCTTTTTAAATATTTTAGGGGAACAATATCCTTTGAAATCACTTCAGATTTGCAGGAAAGGTGCAAGATTAGTACCAAGAGCCATAACCCCCATATCCATTATTATAAAATGCATTTAGAATAATACAACCCAAAGAATTCAATGATTTGCAACTTAACAGATGGTCTTCATTTTGACTCCGTTGTCTTCTTTTTATTGGCTTAGCTAGAACCTTGCCTGGACAAGACTGGTCACTTGCTGGAGTAGCATTAGTGGATAAAGTCCCCCAGCGACCTCTGTCTCATTTCACCTCTGCTCTGCTAACTCCCCAGTCCGCTATGGAGCTGCTGCTTTCAGGAATCACATTATTTGCTTAATTATTTATTTGTAAAATTATCTAAGTACATAATTTATGCCTTTTTCAGACACTAGGTGGTTTCTACTCATTCTGTTAAGTAGCAAGTTGCTTCTTTTTTTTATCTTCACTTAAAGCTAAACATCCCAGATTTTCTCGCTTGCTCAGCTGATGCGATGAGCCATGTAGAATTCTGGACTGTAAGGGCTCTTGAGGACAAGTGCTGCTCTTCATTCACTGTGATAGTCCCAGGGTCTAGTAGAGAGAGGCACTCACAGAAAGTTTGTTGATTCAGTGAGTGCACTTTACACCATAAGGAAATGAGGTTCTCTTGAGTTCCTGCGATGTGTCAGTCATAATATGCAATTTTCATATATTATCTTATTTAATAAATTATTCAACAGCAACCCTTTTGACACCGATGTTATCATTCCCATTTTACAGATAAGGTAACCGAGGCTTAGAGGAATAATTTGCCCAAGGTCGTCCTACTAATCAGGAAGGGACAAATGCAGATTTTCGGGACTTCAGAGCCCATGCTCTCTCCTCTCTCCCAGCCACGCTTAAGCAAGTTCCAGCTGTTTTCATAGAATTCCACAAACCCATCTGTTTGCCAGTTTCTTCTCTGGGAACTTTAAAAGGAAATTAGCTATCATGTAATCACTGATTGTTCACTACTCACAAGCATAAAGACACAATTGACCCTTAAGTGACAAAATTCTATTTTTTCTACCAGTTAAGAGGTTAATTGAAAAGAACAACCAGAAAACCCAAAAATGTCCAATTACTTATGATGAATTTTCATTATATTAAAGTGATTTTTATTCTGAGTAACAACAATGACAACAAAAAACTGGTTTGGCAGTGACCACCAACCTGGCTTTTTTTTTTTTTTTTTTGCACTGGTTATCACTTGTTGCTGTGAGAACTAGACTTAAACATTCATTCTATTGTGAAATAAATTCAAAATATAGTAATTCCAAAGGCTGAAACTACATTTGGTAGTTTACACATGAGTATAACGAAGGCCAAGAGTTCCTTGAGGGCAAACACTGTGTTTTATTGATTTTGTGTCTCCAGAGTCCAGCACATTTCCTGCAGCTTACTAGGTATTTTAAATTTTTTTAAAAAAATTTATTTATTTGTCAGAGAGAGAGGGAGAGAGAGAGAGCAAGCACAGGCAGGCAGAGTGGCAGGCAGAGGCAGAGGGAGAAGCAGGCTCCCTGCCGAGCAAGGAACCCGATGTGGGACTTGATCCCAGGACGCCGGGATCATGACCTGAGCCTAAGGCAGCCGCTTAACCAACTAAGCCACCCAGGCGTCCCCTTACTAGGTGTTTTAAAGCACACTCACTGAATTAATGAATGAACTGATGGTATTATGGACCAGTCTGGCCATTTTCATATTTTTCTCAGAGTGAGGACCCCCAACCACCTCCCCTAAGAGAAAACGGAAGACAGGCTAGTATATATAACTTTTTGAGGATAGTTTCCTCAAAGAAGATAAAACGTGGGGGGTAAAAAGCAAAAACCCATCTCAAAGAAACCAAGAAATAATTAGCCATCACTACTCTTTGGAAAAAATAAGCTCAGGATTATGAATTACCCAGAGTTCCTGAAAATGAGATTGTCATAAAAAAAAGTTATGATACTTTGTCTGCCTTTTGGTGGAAGAAGGAGAAAAGGAGAAAGAAGTAAAAATGAGAAGCGGAGGAAGGAAAGAAAAGTAAAAGAATGAATCTGGGACACTCCTTCACTGAACTACTACACACGGCCTTGAGTGACTGGACACGGTCCCTGCATCACCACGAGGACCCTCTTGAAATCTTCACATCTATGCTTGTAATCTGTCAGGGGAAATTAACCTTGTGGGGGCATTTGCTGGGTCTGCTTTTCCTTTTACTACAGTGAAAACATTTTCAAAGGAGGAAACAGGTTCAGTTACAAAATTGACAACTAAAATTTTGCTTTAATAGTTTTCCCCTCTATTAGAAAACTTCCCTCTGTAGATTCTTGGAGCATGCCCCCTCTTTTTGCACATCTGTGGAAAAAGAAGAGATTTATTCATTGCTGCGTGCAAATTTATTCTTATAGGAAATAAATAAAAAATACTTGCATGAGGCATTCTGTATGGTTCTACAGCTCTCTCTCTCTTTATATACACATAAAATCAACCCCAAAGTGGTTTTCCAAATGAGGAGTGTATGTATATACGTGTGTGCATGTGTGTGTGTTTTCTGCAAGCCTGCCTATAAATAAATGTGCATGCATTTCCCCCCAGAAAACATGTATGTGTACACACACACACACACATACACGCAAGCACACACTTTCTAGAGCACCAAAGAATGGTTCTCCAGAAAGCATGTGCTGACCAGGGACATGCTGAGACCCAGTCTGCCCGAGTGTTTGCTCATGACCTGTTTTTGAGACAAGAGGAGCTGCAAAGGCGACCACAGGTAGCAGGACAGAGGCCAAGACAGGGAAGGACTCACAGCAGGTGAATTTCTGTGACTGCTCAATGTCAAGGATTCTCTATAAGACTCTGTGTAACATCCAACACCTTGGCCAGTTGTTCAAAGAAAGAGTTTGAGGACACAGGTTTCTGGTAATTAAGTCTTTGGTCTTAGGTCTGGCGCAGATGACTGTGGCTCAGAAAGTGAGAATGTCCCTGTCCCGACTTACTCATGTGCGTTTTCTGCTTGTCACATTATCCACCAGAAACAGAGCTCAAGAGACACATACATTACTGTTTCAAACTGTTACGTTTCCCTCTCTATTGTTATCTCTTTTGTTCCATAGTTTGGGGAAGGCATAAAGGTCTCATTTTTCAATAGTCCCAAGTATAATGAAATGCCTACAGATGTGACCCCGTTCTGATGGCGCCTCTGGGTTTAGAAATCACGATGACCATAGATGGTGTTTTCAAATGCATGCTGCCTGCCCATTCCTGATTTCATGCTAATTGGAAATGGCCTGCTGGAGGAGAGAAGGAAGACTTAACTGCATGCGAAACCAGCTCAGCTTAACCGGTTTCCTCCTGAAAATTAGAGAAACCAATCATGTGAGTCTTTCCATGTCAATGAAAAAAGAAAATCTTTGAAGACAAACTGTTTTAATGAATTCAGCCACAAGGTTTAAAAAAAAAAAAAAGAGTGTTGCACTTGGCAGTTGGGAGAAATGGCGTACAAACTAAACTTCCGAGACAGATGAGCATTAATAAATAATGGTTTTGGGATCACAAGGCAGAAAGACATAAACAGTGAGAAAAGCAAACCCTCATAAGCACGACAGTTTAAGTAAGTACTAGGTGTTTCAAACCTTGGGCCGTCTCTTTCTTGCTGTCTTGGCGAAGAATGGTATGCCTTTCTCTTTAGTCGTGATATTTAGTGAAAGCTCATGGCAACCACAGTCTGATCATCAAAAAATACACTTTCCAAATGCCATTAGCTTTGTACTTGTTTTTATTCTGATGTTTGACTGTCATTAGGACATTTTGAGAACAGAGGGATAGCGTGAAGGGATCTCCAGAGTGGTTAGGAAGCTGATGGGTTTCTGTACCTCAGTTGATGTGGGAATCGGGTTATCACTGCTTACATAGAATCACATCCTCTGGATCCAGGGCCCCTCCCCACTTTCTCTAAAGCTCAGTGCCAATTATAATAGGGTTTACCACCTACAGAGAGTTAGGATCTATGTTATTTAGCTTTACAGTGTCTTGAGATTTTACAGAGAAGGGAATGGAAACTCAAGAGAAGGTAAGTAGCTTGCCTGTGGTCACACATCTAGCAAATTCTTACTACTACCTACTATGTTGTGCTGTCTTTCAATACTTTCTACTCAGACTTTACCTGGAAGAAAGATCTAACAAAGCAATTTAGCATTTTCCTTAAAAAAAAATTACTGGGGTGCCTGGGTGGCTCAGATGGTTAAGCATCTGCCTTTGGCTCCGTTCATGATCTCAGGGTTCTGGGATGGAGTCCTGCATCAGGCTCCCTGCTCAGTGGGGAGTCTGCTTCTGCCTCTGCCTCTCCCCCTGCTTGTGCTCTCTATCTCTCTGTCTCTCTCAAATTAATAAAATCTTTTTTTAAAAAAAGCCATTCTAGAGTGTGGTACCATGGTAGGTGTACCATGAAGGTTTGGGAGACAAAGGGCTATGGTTCAAAGACCAGTCTTTGAAATGCTCTAAGTCAGCACAGTCCAATAGAAATACAGTGTGAGCCATACTTGTAGTTTTAAATTCTCTTGTAGCCATGTTAAAAAAGTAAAAAAAAAAAAATACTGAGCTAATTTTCGTAACATATTGTATTTACCTTAGTATATCCAAAACATTATTCTTTCAATCCATTCTGTTCCAAGCCATCCGATTAGAATTTCTGGAAATGACTTCTGGACATGCCCAGTGAAGGAGGACTGGAGAGAGCTTGTCTGACACATGCCTTCTACATAGCTCTTTCTGGAATCCAGGGAGATGATCCAGGGGAGATCCTGGCCTTTAGGATTCTAGCTGTTTCTTTCCATCAGACATTTTGAGTAATACCTTGGAAATTTGTTCCCTGTTTTGAGTTTTGGGTTTATTCTAAGTGATGCAATGGAAAGAGGGGATAATTTAGCCAGAATGATTTTTTAATGTATGTCATATCATGTCACCTCCCTCTGAGCAAAAGTCAAGTCCTTGTTATGACTGACCATGCCCTACAAAATCTGGGCGTCTTCTCCCCATTCCCAAACCCCTCAGCTCCCTTTCCCTGTTTCCTTCTATTCTTCCCATTGCTGCTCACTCCACTCCATCCTCAATGGCCTCCTTGTGTCCTCAGAGCACCCACAGCACACCAAGTTCGAGATGAGGCTCAGGTACCAATATTTTTAAGAAGTTATGGCTTCCAGGGGGAGCAATGCTTCTCCAGGGCTGTGTGTGGATTGCACACCCATGAGCCTGTCCTCCAAAATATGTCTTCTCTCCATGGAGCTTCTCCTAAGCAGTAAGCAGCAGTGAACTGAAGGCCACGTTTTCTAACTAGTACCTTGAACACAAATACTCTGTGAGGCTTTAGACATCTTCTAAGACAAGAACAGAGTCAGAATGCTCTCAGGAATATTCTGTTGTCTCATAAGGACATTATCTGAAGAGATGAACACTGCATGTTTCTATAGAGGTGGGCCCAGGAAGTATCCAGAAGTAAGAACAAAATGTCCTCAACCAGCATGATGGTGCGACGTCACTTGGGGAGGACATCTGTCGTGTTCCTCACAGCTGAAGAGTAGGGATGCAGGTAATTCTACATGGGAGAGTTTGAAGGGCCTGTGGCAGACATCTCTACCTCAGCCATTAGGAAGAATCCTGAAGTGCCTAGAGAAGAAGTCACTTTAAAGTGACAATGGATAATCTACGTTAGATACCTGATATTTAAAACCTTTATGTGATATTCTCACAGATTTTTTTTTTAACTTCTTGGGTAATTTTGCATTGCCAAACCCATCACCTCAAAGGTAAATTGCAATACACTGTGCTCCCCCCACCAAAAGAACCCACCAAAAAACCCAACAGAGGGTGTCATCTGCTACATCCAGGGGTGGTGGCTCTGAGTGGCTGACCACAGCCTTGACTGCTACAGTCTGGGGTCAGCCCCTTTCCAACCTGACTACCATCAAGCTGGTCAGCCACCCCAGCATTGCCCCCCCCACCCATACGGAAGTCAGGAGTGTCCCTTGACAGTTTCTGTCAGGTCCAGGTCTGGGCAGGAAAACGATCCGTAGGCACCAGTGGCTCCAGCTGAAAATAACTTCTAGCTTTTCCAGAGTTTCAGGGGAGTCTCAAGTGATGACTGCACATGTGGATCGTGAAGGACTCATCTCTACTGTGCAGGACGGAGGGGAGCCTGACATGAGACGCGACTGACAAGTGTCCCAGTTTGCTGAACCAGCTTCCCAGGCTCCTGCTCTTCCCATTAGATCTGGTTTCAAGAGGCCGTTGGCCTGGCCACCCGGCAGTAGTGGGCTGATGGACTGTAAGGAGCTGGCCGGGGACTTCAGCCCGTCGGTCCTGCTGAAACACTTTCTTTTAGTGTAACTTAATTTTTCTTTTTGTATTGTGTGAGTTACAGCTGCGATCAGAAAAATACAGCTTTGCTCTGAATGCGACACACTCTGCCATTGGCCATAGCTTGGATCGTTTGAACTCTAGTGCTTTAGTTTTGTACATCGGCTGTTGTTTTGCTATGAAAAATGTTAAAAAGAATGGATTGACATTTTGGCTTTGTTTCTGGGACTTAAAAGAATTGTTTTAGAGAAAATGTTTCTTGTTGGTTTTTTTTTTTTTTTTTTTTTTTTTTTTTTTTTTTTTTTTTTTTTTTTTTTTTTTTTTTTTTGGTATTGCTGCAGGCTTTTTAAAGGCTCCCTATTTTGTTTTTGTTTTAACATACCGTTTCAGGATTATATAATAAACCAAAGGTCTTGCATTGTGTGTGTTTTTTTTTTCACCCAAGTAACCATCCATATGTGGATAAATAATTTTAAACAATCAAGGAAGAATTCTAGAAAACCAGGGTTCTAGATCAAGAAATTCTAATAAATGTCAAAATAAAAACTAGATCCAAATTATTTAAAAAATATATTTCTGGTCAGGGATACACATTTCTAGTGCTAGTACAAGTCGATGCTATTTGAAGTGAATTTATGGTAAGTTTTTCACGTAAAAGAATAATTTTTCCCTTTGTGCAAATTTTATGATGAACATTAATTCAGTAGTACATGTACAAAAATTTAAAAGGAATATGCAAATGAAGTTATATAAATTAGGACTCATGCTTAACATTTTTTTTTTTTTCCTCTTAGGAACATAAGTCAAGGAGTTAGGGACATGCTGTCGAGAAAGAGTCCCAGCTCCAGGAGGGCCCCTCCCGTGTCCCTCTCCTGGGCCTGGATCCTGCTGCCAACTGTTCAGCTTCTGGGAAGAACGTGCATGTGTCCTGTAGTATTTTTCCTGTCCTCTCAGTTCCGTTGACTGGCCTCTGTTTCAAAGGGAAGCTCGTTACCTCGTGGAGAGGATCACAGCTCAGTGGTCAAGGGGTCGGGGATGGGTGCATTACAGCGAAGTTGCGTCCAAATCTTTGCTCTGCCACTTGGAGGGAAAACCTCAACCACGCTACTTCCTTCCTTTGTGTATCACTTTTCCTATTTGTAAAATGGGTTTAGTGGGACCACCTCCCTCACTGGATTCCTGTGTACGTGAGTCCACAAGCGGACCTCAGGAAGGTCCCCAGCACGAGTGTGCTGCCATCTCCGCTGGGTCTCCCTGGTCCTCACTGCAAGGAGCCAGTCACCATTCTGGCCCAAAGTGGTTCCCTCTACTGTCTGCTGTCGCGTGGTGACAAACCCTGGCCTGCTCTGTGCCCCCCTCCAGCGTTCCCGCCCCACCCCACTCCCTGCTGCTGTGAACTCTCCCACGGCTGGCCACATCCAGAATCAGAAACGTCTAATTATTGGTGGTTGATTTAATTCGTCTGGGATTAAGGCATGAGACGTTTGCATTGTACTTTCAAAATACAGTTTCCTTTGCTGGGTCCTGACGGTCAAAAACAATTTTAGGGAATTTCATTTATGATTGCTCCTTGGGATTAAGTAGTCTCTTGGTCCTGAAATTGGTCAGCTCTGAGGAAAATTAATCTTATATGTATGTGCAAATGGGAGATTCTTCTAGAAGCTCTTTAAAAAGGCTGTTTGCACTTGTGCTTTCAATAGTGTTTGCAAAGCTGAGAGTGACCCGGTACAATGATCAAGACAAAAGTAATTAGATTTGACAGGTCAAATGTCGATGCGGGTACTTTTCGGTAGGTGTTTCTAAATTCCTGTTGCCGTCTGTGGTCGGTGGGATGTGCTCTGAATGCCCGAGCTTTGCCCTTTTCTTCTCCCAATGGTCTTTGCTGTGGTTTGACTACCCAGTAGAGATTTCTCAGAAAGGAGTTGCTCGGGATGCCAAGAAAATGGAGACATGAAAGTGGTCTTCAGGTGCTTGGAACAATTTTCTGAGCCTCTCAATTACAGGATATATTAAATTCTGACTTGAATTATTTAATGAGTATCACAGCTTTGGAGTTATTCCATCACTATGGACTTCAGATTTAAAAAATAGCACCACAGCAAAAGGAAGAAAAATCTTTGGGCTATTTTATTGCCCAAAGACACCAGCTGAAACCAGATCAATTACATGTAAGTGGGACGCTCCTCAGGTTTTGGAAAGCTAGTTACTGTCTGGGTTGTGAATCTGACGTCGCAGGGCAGGAAACTCTGAGAGGCCAACCAAGACTCCTCTGGAAATAACTTCACCATTTTCATTGTGTTCTCGCAAGCTGGCTTCTTGTTTTTTATTTATTTTTCCTATTTTTTTTCCCTCGGGGTGGGGAGTTCACATTAAAGATAAACATTTCCATTTAAATAAAGATAAATAAATACACATTTCCAGAACTAAGAAATTCAACTGAAGAGCTGGTTCTAGAAAATGCCCACTCATCAAATAGTTACAAAACATCCACTATAAGCCAACCACTGCTGGAGACGCCTGCCTTTAAGGGATTTAGAGTCAGACCGTGTGACTGTTATCTCAGGGGATGCAAATATAAGAGAGAGAAAGGAAAGCCATGTCTACTTCAGAGGCCCAGAAGAAGTAGTACTTAACCTCATGATGGTAGGAGGAGTCGTCAGAGGGTCCCACCAGTCAGCTGGGGGCTTACTGAGTCCTGATTATGTGCTTGGTGAACGTATATGGTGGGGCCTCTGCTCTCCAGCCCTCTATGAGATAATGGGCAGCAAGACGGAAATACTGGAGACAAGATAATACAAGAGGAGATGAGACAAGATAAGATAATTTGTTAGGAGATGGTAAGCACTTTTATACACAGCACTGATCACTCAAGCCTGGAGTCATCTTGGAAGGCACCTCGAAAGAGGCTGTGTTGGAACAAAGCCTCTAGAGGAGTCGTTACTCTTGGGCAGGCAGAGGGAAATGGGAAGGCTCTCCACGTGGGCGGAGTGGGAAAGAGAACCCGAGCTGGGAATGGACAAGTGGACTTGGAGCAATGAGCGAGGGTGGAATACATTGTGATGAATAATGGGAAATGAAGTTGGGCCAGCTCAGTTGTAGCCGAAGATGCCTCTTGGCTCATGGCTGGAAGGCGCATGAGATGAGGAGGCTGGAGCTCTCCTTGGGGGAGAGCACTGCTCAGCCATGACGAAGAGTGGACGGTAGGAACACAGGCACAATGGGAGGAGTTAGGAGACCCGAGTTTTAGTCTAGGCTCTGCCACCACCAAGTTTGGGAATCTTTTCAGTCCTCAGAGTCCTCATCTGGGCCACATGATGACTTTTGTGGGCCCTTGTACATTTGTCTTTTGTGGGCCCTTTCCTCCCTAAAACATTTTGAAAAGTTGTATTTTACGAATGCATGGGAATAAAGACAAATACATTAATATCATGTATTGAAGCAGTTTTTTCAACCTAAAAGTTGATATTTTTTCTTAAGATTTTTAAATAAATTATTATATTTTTGTGGGTCCCTAACAGCATTAGGGGTCTCTGTCTACCCTAGGTAATAGCTGCCTGGTCCTCATCTGTACCATGAGGGGGCAGGTAGAGCTAAATTCTAACACTTTTACCTTCCTCTAAAAGCCTGTGATTCAGTGCACAACCTATCCAACTGTACAGTACAGTCAGATTGATATTTTCAATAGTAATGTTAATATACTTGATCTGAAAGAAACCACAGGGGAAAAACATTTGCAGAAAAAGGAAAGATGATGATGTTTTTGTAACTCTAGACTAGTAGGTAAAAATCTTCTCATCCCAAAAGTGTGTTCATCCAAAGAAAAAAAGAGGAAAAAACCTTCATTTTTTTTTTTTAAGAACCAGACTGGGTTTTTAAAAGAAACATGCTCATTATTTAAAAAATTCAAGCAGTACCAGAAGATTCAAATAACTTATAATCTCTTATGCTACTTTTACAGGGGAAAAAAAAAAAGAGAGGGCGCCTGGTTGGCTCAATCAGGTAAGTGTCTGCCTTCAGCTCAGACCATGATCCCAGGGTCCTGGGACACTCCCACATCAGGCTCCTTCCTCAGTGGGGAGTCTGCTTCTCCCTTGCCCAATCTCTGCCTCTCCTCCCGGCTCCTGTTCTCTTGCTCTCTCAAATAAATAATGTTTGTTTGTTTGTTTGTTTGTTTGTTTGTTTTTTAGGTTTTTTTTTATGTTTTAAGAGTCCTACCTCACAAAAAAAGAAGAGGGGCCAGACACTGAGATGGAACTAAAGGCTCTGCTGAACTCTGAGTCAACCGAACTTAAGAAAACCTGATTCCTCTGCCTTCTCTCATCTGATCCAGAGCTCAGTGCTCTTGGAATTCATGTTGCCTAACTGTGGTTTGTGCTGATGGCTCTTTCCATGTCTCGTTGAAGACAGATGGGGTGTTTTTGGTCTTTTATTTTGTTCTATTTCATATCAGTGGCTTTGAGGGAGGGGAATGAAAATATCTTTATTCTACTTTTTTTGTTTGCATTTTCAGCCATCATTTGAAGGTGGTATTTAAGTTTATCATTTTAAAGCATGATATGACATCCAGATCTAAGAACTCAAGTGTTTCTACAAGGCTTGAAACAAATAAACAGAGGTGCTCACTTCCTGCTCCCTCATGCCAACTCCCAATTCCCATTTTCCCACTGATTAGAACAAGCTTTTTCCCCATGACGTTTAGCTCCCTATTTTTCTTTATTTTTTTAAGATTTTATTTATCTATTTGACAGACAGAGAGGCAGGCAGTGACGTGGGGGTGGGGGGAGCAGGCTCCCCGCTGAGTGGAGAGCCCAATGTGGGGCTCCATCCCAGGACCCTGGGATCATGACCTGAGTCGAAGGCAGAGGCTTAACCCACTGAACCACCCAGGCGTCCCTAACTCCCTATTTCTTAAGTAATAAGCTTGTGTTGTTATTCTTGATCATAACACTTATGTCTCTATCCCGGTGCAATCTTCTGTGTCTTCATTTGCCTTGCTTCCTATATACCTATCCCCAGCAAATCCCCTATTTCTCAGTTGGAGGTGTCACTCTGCAAACACAGGTAAACTGTTCCAAATTTTCTGGGACACATCACCCCGGACTCCCCATCTTCCTTCCTCAACCTGAGCTGGCTGTTCTCTGGGCTGGTTGCATAGCTGTGGCCCTGGAATTTTCTTTTGGATCCTGCTGGAAACTTCCTATTTTATGCCTTATAATCTGGTATTTTATAATGCTATGAATTCACGCGGTTTTCCCCCTTCCTTGTGTTTGGCCCTTTCAATCTGTAAACTTATGCCCTTTAGTTCAGGGAAGGGCATGACTCATATTACTTATGATTTTCTTCATTTCTTTTTCTGTGTTTTCTTTTCCTGGATCTTTTATTATTTATATTTGAATTTACTAGTTTCATCCTCTTTCTTAGCTCTTCTGTCTTGTTTCCCATCTCTTTGTCTTTTTGCTCTATTTTTTTTTCCTGAATGATTTACTGGATATTTTTTACCTTCTAAGTCTTTCTTTTTTAAAATTTTTGCTATTGATTTTAATTTGAAAAATTGGTGATTTCTAAACTCTGGATTGCACAGGAAGAGGGCATCATTTCTTTACTTTTTCATGGATACAATATCTTCTAGTACCTCTCTGACCTGTTTCCAAAGAAGAGCTCTCATTTCCCTTCCCTAGAGTCTGGGCAGCCTTGGGACCTGCTAGTACCAGTGAGATGTGGCAGAAATGATGGCCCACGACCTCCAAGGCTAGGTTACAAAGGGCAGTTCGATTCCTGTCCAGGGAACTGGACCAATCAGATCGCAGCTGTGATCAGCAAGGAACGCATTCCTTGCCTGTCCCCAGGCCACCCCATCAGAAGAAACCACACTAACAAGTGTAGCATGACCACATGGAAGGGCCTTGTGTCCACCTGCGGGGAGAGAGAGAGAAGCCTGGCCAGGTCCTCTCTCCTCCAGGTCCGGCTGCCACCTGACCTTAATACCCTTCCAGCCTCAAAGTCAGAACTGCCCCAGCACCTGCACAACTTCCCGATCCCCGGAAACCATTTGAGATAATAAGCTGTTTGCTGTTATTTAAAACCACAAAGCTCTGTGAGCAGTTTGTTATGCAGTATGGGAACTGGAACAGAGAATATGGATGACATTTTGTTTTGTTTTGTTTTTCAGAAAGTTTGTTCTCTCAGTATTGTCTCCATGTACACTGGATCCTTTGTTTGGTCTTTGTCATGTTAGAGGCTTGAACCAAATGGCCAGTGATGCCAGAGAGGGGCTGGTCTTCACAGTGGGATCTGTGTGTCCTGGGTACCCACCAGCCTTCTCCTCTTCTTTTCCCCAGAGAGGAATTGCAGCCAGGGTTTCAGGAGTCTGAATGGAAACTTCTGCTCAGTTCCCATGAGATCATGATGGCTTCCTGGGCATTGACCATGTGGACTGTCCCGGCGTCCAGCCCCTCTGGAGAGCAAACTTCCAGTCTTCTGTCCTGCTTGGCACTGGGGCGGCTGCCCAGCTGCAGTGGTGGGGAGATGACTGGCTTCTTTATATAAACTTGAAGCCAATCCTCTGTATTCAAGTCCATCTTTTCTGAGATACCCGGGACCTCCCATTTCTGAGCCTTTCAGGGGGTCAGATCTACAAACCTGCTTTTCCTGAACCTTGTCCCTCGACCATCTTAGACTCTAGCTTTCTTCTGTCTACTAAGTGTCTCCATTTGGTTCCGGCCTTTCTAAAAGCTGCTGTACTCTCTTGATCTCTTTGTTCTTTTTTTTTTTTCTTTAAGTCTTTCCCCAGAGATTTTGGTGAACCAAAAGCAAATAGGTACAATCGATCTGTCATGTTTATGGAGAACTGGAACCTTTAATATCCTAAGAAATAAACAGCTCACTGTGCTGAAAGGGCATAAATTAAGAATTCAAATTATAATTCAAATAATAAAGAAATTGAACATGTTCAGTTTCACTGTCGTTTGCAAAGGTGAAGCCTTCCTTCACTAGGAATTGGGAAATGGGAACCTTCTGAGAGTTGGCACGTATCTGTTTATTCTACTTTTGCTTTAAAACGTCACACAGGCTTATGGTTTAAAAAAAAAATAAGGGGCACCTGGATGGCTCAGTCTGTTAAGCATCTGTCTTTGGATGAGGTCATGGTCCCTGGGTCCTGAGACTGAGCCCCACATGGGACTCCCTGCTTAACAGGGAGTCTGCTTCTCCCTCTTTGCCTCCCCCTGCTTGTGCTCTGTCTTGCTTTCTCTCACTCAGATAAACAAATAAAATCTTAAAAAAAAAAAAAAAAACCAAACAAACAGAAGGTGAACTTTTATAGAGTAAAATGTCAAAATTGTCCTACATGTCCCCAGTCCCATCACATCTTCTCTGGAGGTAGCCAGTGCTGAAGTTTGTGAAATCCTGGAAAAAGACTGGAAGGATTATATGTATATTTTGCTGTGTATACAATCTGATTCTGTTCATGTTGAAAACAACTCCATTTGTGTGTGTGTGTGGGGGGGTATATATAATAATGCACAAACATGTCTGAGTTTTTGATATAAAACAATCAAACTCTACATGGTCTGCTTTTTTATGCTCAATGATATAAGGGGTATTTTCTTATGTGAATCAAAAATCCATCTTACTCCTCTCTTCTTGATGGTTATGTACCACAATTCTATAGTAATTTCTTTATTTATGGACATTTAGTGTTTTTATCTACATCTCATTATCATGCCAAAATGTCATGAGCTCTTCTTGTGAATACATATTCCTGTAGTACTAATATTTCTCTAGATTGGATTTCTTGAGTTTAATTACTGAATTAAATAGAATATACAGAGGTTGCTTTTTGATAGACAATATCCAAGCAACCTCTAAAAGTTCATTTTTATATTGTCTCTTATGAACTCTGTTAGTGTCAGCTGGAATCCCCATTCCCTCCACTCTGGGACATCAGCATGCAAAACTTTTGAACTTGGAAGGTGATCTCACCATGTGAAACGTGGTGCTGTGTGTGCAGTCCCTCAAGTCGCCGCTACATGGACGTTTCTCCGAGGCACACCCATCTTGCCAGACTTTTCTACTGAATTCTTTGTTCTCCAGTAGCTAAAGAAGTGTAAATTTAAATGATACAGAACCTCTTTTTTTTTTTTGGCTTATTATTTTCACAACAATGAGAAAAGGGAAAAAAGGAAACAGTGCTGATTGTGTTCAAAGCACCAGGCTTTCTCGCAGGTTCCCTGGCACTGCGTTTGGGAAATCAGATTGGCTCCACAAATGAAAAGCCATAAACATTTCATACCCCCTAACTCTACCTCTCTCCACGTGTGGCAATCCATCCTAAGTAAATAATGTAAAATATCGGAATGCCATTTACAAAAACATTTACCGCAGTATTATTTACAATAGAAAATTGGAAACCGTTTCAAGAGCAGAAATAGAAATTGCCATTTCCCTATTGTGAGATACTTAGGTTAAATAAATTTTGGTAAACCTACCGAATAGAATACTAAGTAGTCTTTTTAAATGATGGGTATGAAGACCAAGCGGTTTCAAGGAAAAATGTTAATGTCGTATATGCTAATACTATGTTCCTAATGATACATAGTACATTATAATAATATAAATTGATTTTAGGAACTTGGAATTCATTTTCCTATAGCACAATATTCTAACATGGATCAATAACTAAAGATTATTTATTTGGCAATGTAACTAAATTATAGCACTAGCCTGAATTCTGAATCCTAGTAGCAACGGAACCTGCCAGAAGGAGCAAAGATACGTTTCCTCTCTTTGCTGCACGAGGCTGGCCTCGGGCAAGATCATGGAAGAAGGGGGGGGGCATCTTTGACTGCTTCCTCTTCCTAGCACATCCCTTCCAGACTCTTCTGAAGCTCCTCACATCTGTCCTCCCAGAATTCTCCATGACCAGCTCCCTAGAGCGCATCCAACGCCTTCCTCGCTCGTAAATTGCACCTGGTTCCATGAGAACTCAACCTCAGAGACCCAGCCCGCATTCGGGGGCTCACCCTCCTCCTGGACCCACTCCTGCTCATTCAAAGGACGGTCTCATTAGTCGACTGTCAGGCCACAGGAAAGAAAGTGGACAAGTCAGGCAGTGCAAAGAAAACCCTTTTGAGTGGAGTGGCTGGTCTTCTCATTCTTTAAATTATTCCTACTTTGTCCACAGTGTCTTCCTTCCGAACTCACAGGTGCTTTAAACGTTTACTTAAAAGTGATCATTGCAATGGTAGTGAGCAAATTTGGTAGCAAGTGTGTACCTGTGTGTGTGCTGGGGTGGGGAAAAGGTCAGTGATCTGAAGGGGACAGATTGGGCAGTGGGAAGGTATTTACTTATACCCTTTGTTTTTATAGAAGGGAATGCCTCCTACTAGGGTGTGAATGTTTGTACCCACCCCCAAACTCACATGTTGCAATCCTGACACCCAAAGTGAATAATGTTAGAAGGTGGGGCCTTTGGGAGGGGATTAGGCCGTGAGGGTAGAGCCCCTACCAATAAGATTAGTGACGTGAAAGACCTCCCCAGCCCCTTCCGCCAAGTGAGGACACAATGAGAAGTCTGTGGCCCACAAGAGCACACTCGCCCGACAATGTTGTCTCCCCCGTCCAGGGCTGCCAGCCTCCAGAACTATGAGAAACACATTTCTGTTGTTTATAAGCCACCTGTCTGGGATATTTTGTTATAGCTGCCTGAATGGACTAAGACATGAATGCTGCATTCCGGAAGGCTTGCCAGTTGTGTCCCGGTTTGTGGATTCTTTTATTCTTGTCTAGAGGATAACTCTTTTACCTATGTTATAATTTTAACATTACTCTTGGCCAGAGAAAGGGAAGTTCCTGCTGTGATCAGAGCATTGCTGTGTAGGGGAACGAAGGCTCCTGGGCCTTACCAAGGCCACACTCAGCACTGCGGCCGGGACTCCTCCCTGGAACGAGGGCAACGATGCGAGGGACAGCTGCAGCTGGCAACATCTGTCCCCTTCGAAACTCCTTATAAAAACGGACACAGAGATTTACCTTGGTAATTCCCATGTTTCATTTGGAATTTGGAACATCGGCAAGCAGAGGTGTGTTTCCTATGGCGCTGTGTTCAGACGAGGACGGAGACACTGCCATCCTTCAGTGGCCACCGATTAGTCATTCAAAGCATGAATTTCAGTAATAAGAAAGCTCACAGAGCATGTCCAGTATTTACCCTGCAAATGACCTTCTTTGTTATAAAGCAATCTGGGGTGGTCTCTCATGTCAGAAGAATTTCTTTGGTCAGACTCTCCATGTCCCTTGTTCCATTCCTCACTTTATATATTTGGAGACAAAGGTATTCTCCACTATTTTTTTTAAAGATTTTTATTTGAGAGAGAGAGAGAGAGAGAGAACACATGCAAGCAGGGGAAGGGGCAGAGGAAGAAGGAGGAGCAGACTCTCTGCTGAGCAGGGAGCCTGATGCAGGGCTCGATCCCAGGACCCTGGGATCATGACCTGAGCTGAAGGCAGACACTTAACATCTGAGCTACCCAGGTGCCCTGGTATTTATTCTCCACTCTTTTTTTTTTAAATTTCTTTTCAGCGTAACAGTATTTATTGTTTTTGCACCATACCCAGTGCTCCATGCAATGCGTGCCCTCCTTAATACCCACCACCAGGCTCCCCTAATCTCCCACCCCCCGCCCCTTCAAAACCCTCAGGTTGTTTTGCAGAGTCCATAGTCTCTCATGGTTCACCTCCCCCCCAATTTCCCTCCACTCCCTTCTCCTCTCCATCTCCCCATGTCCTCCGTGTTATTCCTTATGCTCCGCAAATAAGTGAAAGCATATGATAATTGACTCTCTCTGCTTGACTTATTTCACTCAGCATAATCTCCTCCAGTACCGTCCATGTTGCTACAAAAGTTGGGTGTTCAGAGGCGCCTGGGTGGCTCAGTGGTTAAGACCTCTGCCTTCGGCTCGGGTCATGATCCCAGGGTCCCGGGATCGTGCCCTGCATCGGGCTCTCTGCTCCGCAGGGAGCCTGCTTCCTCCTCTCTCTCTGCCTGCCTCTCTGCCTACTTGTGATCTCTGTCTCTCTGTCAAATAAATAAATGAAATTTAAAAAAAAAGTTGGGTGTTCATCCTTTCTGATGTAGGCATAATACTCCATAGTGTATATGGAGCACATCTTCCTTATCCATTCGTCCGTTGAAGGGCATCTTGGTTCTTTCCACAGTTTGGCGACCATGGCCATTGCTGCTATAAACATTGGGGTACAGATGGCCCTTCTTTTCATTACATCTTTATCTTTGGGGTAAATACCCAATAGTGCAATTGCAGGGTCATAGGGAAGCTCTATTTTTAATTTCTTGAGGAATCTCCACACTGTTCTCCAAAGTGGCTGCACCAACTTGCATTCCCACCAACAGTATAAGAGGGTTCCCCTTTCTCCACATCCTCTCCAACACATGTTGTTTCCTGTCTTGCCAATTTTAGCCATTCTAACTGGTGTAAGGTGGTATCTCAATGTGGTTTTAATTTGAATCTCCCTGATGGCTAGTGATGATGAACATTTTTTCATGTGTCTGATAGCCATTTGTATATCTTCATTGGAGAAGTGTCTGTTCATATCTTCTGCCCATTTTTTTATATGATTATCTGTTTTGTGGGTGTTGAGTTTGAGAAGTTCTTTATAGATCCTGGATATTAACCTTCTGTCTGTACTGTCATTTGCAAATATCTTCTCCCATTCCGTGGGTTGCCTCTTTGTTTTGTTGACTTTCTCCTTTGCTGTGCAGAAGCTTTTGATCTTGATGAAGTCCCAAAAGTTCATTTTCGCTTTTGTTTCCTTTGCCTTTGGAGACATATCTTGAAAGAAGTTGCTGTGGCTGATATTAAAGAGGTTACTGCCTATGTTCTCCTCTAGGATTCTGATGGATTTCTATCTCACGTTGAGGTCTTTTATCCATTTCGAGTTTATCTTTGTGTACAGTGTAAGAGAATGGTTGAGTTTCATTCTTCTACATATAGCTGTCCAATTTTCCCAGCACCTTTTATTGAAGAGACTGTCCTTTTTCCACTATATATTTTTTCCTGCTTTGTTGAAGCTTATTTGACCATAGAGTTGAGGGTCCATATCTGGGCTCTCTACTCTGTTCCACTGGTCTGCGTGTCTGTTTTTATGCCAATACCATGCTGTCTTGGTGATCACAGCTTTGTAGTAAAGCTTGAAATCAGGTAACGTGATCACCAGTTTTATTTTTGTTTTTCAACATTTCCTTAGTGATTCGGGGTCTCTTCTGATTCCATACAAATTTTAGGATTATTTGCTCCAGCTCTTTGAAAAATACCAGTGGAATTTTGATCGGAATAGCATTAAAAGTATAGATTGCTCTAGGCAGTATAGACATTTTAACAATGTTTATTCTTCCGATCCAAGAGCAGCCTTCCTGTTGAGATCAGGAACATGACAAGGATGCCCACTCTCACCACTCTTGTTCAACAGTATTAGAAGTCCTAGCAACAGCAATCAGACAACAAAGAGAAATAAAAGGTATCCAAATTGGCAATGAAGAGGTCAAACTCTCTCTCTTCGCAGATGACATGATTCTTTATATGGAAAACCCAAAAGACTCCACCCCCAAACTACTAGAACTCATACAGCAATTCAGTAACGTGGCAGGATACAAAGTCAATGTACAGAAATCAGTGGCTTTCTTATACACTAACAATGAAAATACAGAAAGGGAAATTAGAGAATCGATTCCATTTACTA
>PISX010002606.1:64416-79063 GCA_004024625.1 Mellivora capensis | reverse complement strand
TTCGAGGAACTACAGAACACTCATGAAAGAAATTGAAGAAGACACAAAAAGATGGAAGACCATTCCATGCTCTTGGATCGGAAGAATAAACATTGTTAAAATGTCTATTCTCCCACTCTTAACAGAAAATCATGGATATGGTACGTGAGTGGCGCCCTCAAAAGTACAAAGAAATATCTTGTTATCTGAGGCTTATAGTTAGAAATAGATCCAGTCCAACTCTGGCCCTGTTTTTCTGTGCTGTGTACACGTGTGTGCACAGGTGTGTGTGTATGTGTGTGTGTGTGTGTGTGTGTGTTTCTTTGATCAGCCACACCGAGAAAGCCCCAGGGATGGAGGCAAAGAAAGGAGGAAAAATTATTCAGAACTTTTGGGCCTTAGGCCTCCGCTCAGCTACCTTCGCTCAGAAAGAAAAGGACAAATTGGGCAGGATGTCTTCACTACTCTCCATGAACTCACAACCTTGCCATTCACACAAAGACTGAGGGGAGAGTGCCTTGTGGACACGATGGAAGAGCCAAGGGCAGTGTGGACACTGGTGAGCAGACCTGCCTGCAGGGGAGCCCCAATGGGAGACGTTTAAAAGCCCATTTTTTGGACTGGTTCTTTCTAGATTCATAGAAGAAGAGAAGTGTATAGAGGTTCAGCTGAATCATGGTGCTAACATGTGAGAAAAGATAAAGAGTTTATTTTGTAAACTTTGTATTATTTGGAGTTGGGATCATTTTAAGGCTCTGTGGGGTGCTGGGAGAATGGCAACTACAAAGTGGCCCAGCCATCCTTCTCCCCTGAGCATATCATTAAGGCCTCAGTAAAGGAAAAAGTCGGGTATGGGATTTATCCGCTGTTAAACACCTCTTCTGTGTCAAACTTCGGGTTAGGTGCTTTTACTTGTCTCCCTGGAGCTGGGAATTCTGAAGGTGCAGGTATATTCCTAAGTTTTTCTTTCTTTCCTTTCTTTAAAGATTTTATGTATTTGTTTGAGAGAGAGAGAATGAACAGTGGGGAGGGGCAGAGGGAGAGGGACAAGCAGACTCCCTGCTGAGCAGGGAGCCAATGGGGGACTCAGTCCCAGGACCCTGAGATCATGACCTGAGCTGAAGGCAGACGCTTCACTGACTGAGCCACCCAGGCGCCCCTGTTCCTGAGTCATTAAAGGCACAGGGATCTGAACCCCGAGTCTGACATCCACTGTGTCTTCATAGAGATAATTCCTATATTTTGTAGAGGTGATGGGGCAGGATGAGGGAAATCTTTCCAGTTGTCAGAAATGTCCAAGTGTGAAGGGAGCTGATCACACGGTCCTGAGTCCTCTGAAGCCCAGTCTGGCTCCCATCCCGAGAGTGGGTTACAGAGAAGACTCTGTTGGTGCATAGGAGTCAGGCCTCTCCACTTCCAATCCCAGCCTGTCATTTACCAGCCACGTGACGGTAGATAATAACCTTAACCTCTGGAAGCCTTAGCTTTTTCATTTTTAAAAATAGGAGTGCTAACACCTACGTCTTAAAATTGCTGTGATGATTAAAGAAGGTGAGATACGGGAACATACTAAGTTTAGTGCCTGGTGTAAAACGAGTTGTCCAATAAATGTCAGTTGAACAGAATGTAATATCCTCTCCAGCCATGAGATACTTTGATTTTGTGACAAGAAGAGCTTCACGAACTCTTAACAAATTGCGAGTAATTGAAGAAAGCGTTGAAATAAGTAACCCAATGACATTTGAATGTTAGGGCAAAAGCTGAAAGTCTGAGTAATGATAAATTCATTATGGCAATAGAAATAAAACTTTGTGAAATAGTCCTTGATATTTTTAAAGACGTTATGGAGAGCTGTAATAGCTACATGTGGCTTATGATTCAGTAGGACACTGTACAAAGTCACAGGAGATAACTTTTTTCCTTATTTAGTGGGAAAAGGGGGACTACCGATGTGTTTGAAATTTATAACTCGGTCTACTGTTTTGAATTGATTCACATGGCTTAACTTATATTTTTAATTGAATTAATAAGATTCCATTATAAGGAATTAGAAAAGCCAGCAGGCTAACACAGACCCATTTAAAAGGGATTCAAACTAGATTACCTCAATGGGAAAGTTTTAGAAAGCCTTTTACTTACAACCTCACAAATCTCTGATTCTGAAAACAAAGGAAGTGGCTGGCAATGAATTTGAGCAAATATTTAGGTTACGTTTGATTAAACAAGAGAAATACCTGGTTTATCATCCCAACGGGAGCTGTCATCCTTAATAAGGGGGCAGAGGAGCAGAGAGACTGTTAATCACTGGAGATAAGGGGAGAATTTTAGACGGGATTTCTAGAATATAGCAGTCACTTTATTTTTTGAAATTCTGTAAGGATTCAAGGAACCAATATTCTCCAAAGACCTCAATAATAACCCCAAGAGGAGGCTTCAGAATCCATTCTTACTTAATCTCAAGTGTGCTCGCTGCTTTAATGATGTTTCAGGCTAGATGATTCCTGGCAAGTCTATGAAACAGACAGGAATTGAACAGGTCCCGCCCCCAGGGCCGCACGGTGAAGGCAGGCGGTGGAAGGGCAGGAACTCTGAGGTCTAAAGTCTGCTGGGCTGTGTCATCTCTGAGCTTCCAGATAATGCGTGTCAGGGCCCTGCAGAGCCAGTGGCGAGCACTACTCCCCACAGGTAGAAGGTACAGCTTTCTCGTGTCAATTTTGTGACACCAGTATCGTGGACAGCAAGGTCCCGCACAGGGCTTCCCGGTGGCTTTTGAATGGCAACCTATCTCACCTGCCAGGCCTCTTGCTAAAGAGACCCTCAACTCCAGGACCTCTGACGTGTGACTGATCACCTCAATAGTAATTTGCATTTTCATATATCAATGCTTCTCAAAGTACTTTTACACATGCCGGTTCATTGGAGCCTTGCAATCCTGTGAATAATCCATTTTATAGAATTAATGCAATTTACAAGGAACTGAATGCTGGGAGAGTGGTAGGACTGTCCGATTTGTTTTTAGTAATGTTGAAACTGGATTTCCAGGTATTGTTGCTCCGCTGTAGTAAATAATTTCGCTTTCCCTCTTAAACCGGGAAAAAGTAAAAAAAAAAAAAAAAAAAGTGGAGATTCTTTAAAAACAAAACAAAACAAAATTAGCTTAGAAGAGTGTTGGTTGTGTGACTAGGGCGGAATGGAAGAGAGGATTTGAAAGAATATTGTGGTGCTGTGAGGGTTGCAGAGAGAGAGTGATTCACAAAGGGCCCTGAATGGGGATCCCACTGTAAGCTACACTTGACCTTCTCCTGGGGGAGTAACACAGGATGTAAAACTGGTCCTGGGTGTGGAAAATGGTGAATCATTTGTACAAGTTGAAAGGAGGCAAATTTGCATTAGTCAAGTCTGAACTTCAGAATATTAAAATAAAATGTGGGAGTATTGAAGTAGGGTTCTTAGGAAACCCACCTCCCTTCACAAAAGAGCAGGGATTAAAGTGTTATTTACACATCAACTTGCTGAAATGTCTTTGCAGTGGTCTCTTTCAAGGGGTATATTTAAAGTAGAAACACAAATAGGGGGTTTACCATTAGACACATAAACAACTCTCAGGAAGTGGGGTGAGGGAAAAAGCTCAGAGAATGACAACATAATTTTTGAAAATGGAAAAAATTTCCTATTCTCCTTTTTTTAAAAGACTTTTTTTTTAAAAGACCACTTTTAGGGGGCGCCTGGGTGGCTCAGTGGGTTAAGCCCCTGCCTTCAGCTCCTGATCTCGGGGTCCTGGGATCGAGCCCCACATTGGGCTCTTTGCTCAGTGGGGAGCCTGCTTCTCCCTCTGTCTGTCTGCTGCTCTGTCTACTTGTGATCTCTCTGTCAAATAAATAAAATCTTAAAAAAAAAAGACCACTTTAAGTTCACAGCAACATTGAGGAAAAGGTACAGAATTTCCCATATTCCACCTGCATACCTACGCACGTCTAGGCTTCCCCACTATCACCATCCCCACCAGAGTGTAGACTTATTACAGTCAATGAACCAGGCTTCCCCACTATCACCACCCCCACCAGAGTGTAGACTTATTACAGTCAATGAACCCAGGCTGACACATCTGTATCAGCCAAAGCCCACAGACAACCTTGGAGTTCACTCTTGGTGTTGTACATCCTATGGGTTTGGGCAAATGTATAATGACGTGTAGCCACCATATGTGTCATGAAGTGTATTTTGCTGCTCTAAAAATCCGCTGTGCTCCACCTAGTCATCATTCCTCTCCCTTCCCCCCAACCCCTGGCAACCACTGATCTTTTTACAGTCTCCATAGTTTTTCTCTTTTCTAAAATGTCATGTAGTTGGAGTCATGTAGTATGTAGCTTTTTCAGATTTTTTTCCCCACTTTGGAATATGCCTTTAGGTTTCTTCTGTGTCTTTTCATGGCTTGATAACTCATTTCTTTTTAATGCTGAACAATATTTCATTGTCTCGATGCACCAGTTTATTTGTCCATTTATCTACTGGAGGGTTGTCTCGGTTGCTTCCAAGTTTTGGCAATTATGAATAAAGGTGCTAGAAACACCCATGTGCAGGTTTTTGTGTGAACATTAAGTTTTCAATTCCTTTGTATAAATACCTAGGGGCATGATTGGTGGATCTTATGGTAAAAGTATGTTTAGTTTCTAAGAAACAACCAAATGGTCTTCCAAAGTGACTGCACCATTTTGCATTCCCACCAGCAATGAAAGAGAGTTCCTGTTGCTCCACACCCTCTCCAGCATTTGGTGTTGTCAGGATTCTGGACTTGGGCCAGTCTAGTAACTGGGTGGAGTTATCTCATTGTTGTTCCAATGTGGATTTCTCTGATGACATGTGATGTGGAACACCTTTTCACATATTTTACTTGCCATCTGTGTTATCTTCTTTGGAGAGGAGTTTGGCTCATTTTTCAAGTCCCCCATTCTTACTAAATGGACCTCAAGCTTGACAAAAATAAAAGCCACTCGAATGTATATTATTAAATTAATTAGTAACTAAATTAAAAACTAAAGAAGGCAAAACCTCACAAAATGTTACTGGCTTGTGGGGCGTAAATTGAAAGAGTCAAAATGATCTGAATCCTAAAATATTTTGTCCAATCAAATTTTGTTCTATTAAAAGCAAATAAATATTTCTTATACATATCAGTCAGAATTAGGCGTCATCCACTACGATTAGCCATGTTGATGGGACTTGAAAAGTGGCTTTACCATTAGAATCTTCAGAATGGGTCGGTTCCATATGTAGCTTTCACTGAGCACTTTCTGTCTTGCTTTCCCTGTGTATTGTAGTGGGATCTCTCACCTCTACTTTATTACAAGCCTGGTCTCATTCATCTCCATCAGTCCACAGCTTCCCACACAGTAAACTTTCAGTAAGTGTTCCCATATTGCACTAAACTTGTGCTCAGTGCATGGGAAGAAATTAAATTATTATTAAGGATCAAGCTATTTGACATTACTTCACTCTTACAGCACATGGATAAGTTAAATTTTACTGCCAATAATTCAATGTAGTTGAGAATCTTGCCTTATAGAAGTTCAGAAGCCACCTCATTCTTAGTGAACTTATCACTTGGGAGGGTCAGCTAGAGGATATTGTCAGGCTGAGTTAAACATTTTCCTACATCCTGTGCCCAGACCTCCCAAGAACATGGAGAGCATACATTAAAAATGCCAAGCAAGGATGGCTCAGAGAGCTCAGATGACACTTAGTAATTCCCATTTCCTGAGGGTTTGGTCTTAACGGGAGGAAAAAAGGTAAAATATCCATTTACCTAAGTCAACCATGACTAAAGTCAAGTACAATTGATGGAATGATAGATAGGTGAACGTGGTCAAAGCCAGGTTGATGGATAAGATGGGTCACTTAAAAACATCTAGGACAGGGCAGTTCAACATCCCTTCCCCCAGGCTTGATCATTTAAGAAAGTAAATTTCCTCCAGCTAAAGGATGCCCAGAATGAGCTCAATTGTTAAGGCCAGAGCTGCCTCTTGGAGATGATGAGTGCACGGAAAGGTTGTGGAATGGTGAAACGACCCATCAGGGGCAGGTCTTTATGCCTTGCAAGTGTGCAGTGCTCAGGAAAAATGTAGATATTGGTGAATGGATCTGCTCGTAGGAGAGTCAAAAACGTATGTGATTTAAAAGCAAAACCCTGTGACCAAATCATTAGACTGGTTCCATCTAGGTTCATGAAAGAAATGTACAGGGTTTCAGCTGAAATCATGGAGCTAATAAGTAGGAAGTGATAGTTCTGTGAACTTCACATTATTTAGAGTTCTGTTTATTGCTGAAGAATGGGGAATAAAAGCCACACAGAAAAATCAGTTGTATCCAAAAAGGTTCTAAAGTTGGTGGGATTTAGAAAATGGCACAATTTGAAAAAATGTTATTCATCCTAAACCTACACTGAAGTCCAAAAACTGTGTTCTCATGTGTCTGTTGGCCACCTCATATGGTCTGTATGTCTTCTTTGGAGAAATGTCTGTTCATGTCTTCTGCCCATTTTTAAATTGGATTATTTGTTTTTTTGGCATTGAGTTGTATACGTTGTTGTATACGTTTATGTATTTCAGACACTAACCCTTCAGTGGACATGTCATTTGCAAATATCTTCTCCCATTTCGTAGGTTGTTTACTTTTGTTGATGTCTCCTTCGCTGGGCAGAATCTTTGTATTTCGATGAAGTCTCAAGAGTGTATTTTTGCTTTTGTTTCCCTCGCCTCAGGTGACAGATCTACAAAAATGTTGTTAAGGCCAATGGTAGAGAAATGACTGCCTGTGCTCCCTTCTAGGCTTTTTCTGGTTTCAAGTATCACCTTTAGGTCCTTAATCCATTTCAAATTTATTTTTGTGCGTTGTGTAAGATCATCAGGGAGATGCAAATCAAAACCTCAGTGAGCTATCATCACCTTGAACCTATCAGAATGGCTAAAATCAACAGCTCAAGAAACAAGTGCTGGCGAGGATGTGGAGAAAGAGGAACCCTCGTGCACTGTTGGTGGGAATGCAAATTGGGGCAGCCACTGGGAAAGCAGTATGGAGGTTCCTCAAAAAACTGAAGAGGGAACTACAGTATGATCCAGTAATTGCACTACTGGGTATTTACCCCAAAATATGAAAATACTAATTCGAAAATATATGTACGTCTCTGTGTTTATTGCAGCATTATTTATTATAGCTAAACGATGGAAGCAGCCCAAGTGCCCACGGATAGACAAGTGGACAACGAAGATGGGGAATACACATACATACCATGGACTATTATACATCCATAAGAAAGAACGAAATGTTGCCATTTGCAACAACATGGATGGAACAAGAGAGTATTATGCTAAGCGAAGTAACTCTTAGAGAAAGACAAATACCATATGTCCGCACTCATATGTGGAATTTAAGAAACAAAACAAACAAAGGAAAAAAAAGAGACAACCCAAAAAACAGACTCTTGACTATAGAGAACAACAGGTTGCCAGAGGAGAGGTGGGTGGAGGATGAGTAAACAGGGATGGGGGTTAAGAGTGCGTGTGCCTACATGAGCACTGAGTAACATACAGAATTGAATCGCTATATCGTACATCTGAAACTAATACAACACTGAGGTTAACTACACTGGAATTAAAAGAAAAAAGAAAGAAAACCCCTAAAACTGTGTTCTCGATAATGTTTTGTGTTTTAGAAAGAGCTTGCTTTACCCACTGAATTTTTAGTCTTTCTTCCGGGGAAGTTAATTGACCAGGTTTTTCTTTATACCTGGGACCCCACAATGACCCCCAGGCCAAGGGGAATGTTATTTTACCAGAATGAGTTTCTATAGTGATGTGTCAGCTATCTTTGCAGCTTTGGCCTTTTAGAATCAAGTCTAAAGCATTTTCTTTGATGCCTAAGTATTTTGAGCTTTTGCCCATAAGTATTTTCTTACTTTTTCCTTTTTTTCTCCCTAAAACATGTAAGCAGATTATCTTCATATGTTTCTATGATATTTTAAGTTGCATCTTAAGGTTCGAAGTTTTAAGAAACACAAATAGAGAAAAGGGATAGTTTCCTTTCTTGAATAACACAGAAGAGGAAAAGGAAAAAGAGTTCTATTCTTGATCCTTAGGGAATCCATCCAAACCTACAAAGCCTCCTGTTCAAGCTGGAAATGGGAATGAAGCCTGAGAAAGTCGTCTCTCTGTGCTGGTTGGAAACTTTCCTGCAGGCTGCGAGTTAGACCTGGTGGGTAGGCCTGAGGAAAAATGGCTATTGTCGCCCATGGTTTACCCTAGCTCCACACAAAGATCAGATTCCAGGGTGCATGACTCTAATAACTCTCTTTTTTTCTTCCCCCATTTGTTTATAGTATTTTTTATTAATTGCCCCTCCCCCCCAATCTTCCAATCTGCTCTAAAAAGTCAATCTGTGGATTTACTCTTCTCACGGAGGCACACATGGAGTCTGGGAGATGCAGGATTTGTGCCCTCTTCACAGCGCTCTGGGCAAAGCCACCTCCTCCTGCCCTCCATGAAACCCTCCCGGAGGAGGCATGATAGAAGCGCTCTCTGCGCTAGAGGTCTTCTGCCTTGGACTTGTGTCTGAGGTCTCCAGCAAAGCGGAGTCTTCAACTCTTTCTTAACTCTCCTAGCTCTGGATGGACTTTGTACTAGGAAGGGATGCAACCATCACCGGGGTGACCCATGTCAGCTCTTGCCAGGACCTGCACAACCAGGCCTGAGCCCTGGGATGCAGAGAGGCTCGCCTCCAACCCCACTTTCCAGAATCTCTGAGTATTTCTCAGCACATCAGCATGTAAGCGTTGGGCACTACATTTTCACCTTCAGAATACCATGACTGTGACCACAGTGAAGCAGAACTGACATTTGATGGCCCTGCCATTGTTCCCGAAATAGCAAAGTGGCAACTGAAATGATGCCAGTTTGACATCTGACATTTGAAGCTTATAGAGAAGGATTAAAGAACAACATGATTTAAAGTCAAAACAAAAACGTCAACAAAAAATGTGATTCTCACGGTGGAATTAAGAAGCGGGTACTCTGGAGGCACCTGGGTGGCTCAGTTGGTTGAGAATCTGACTTTAGATTTTGGCTCAGGTCACGGTCTCTGGGCAGTGAGTCAAGCCCCACGTCATGCTCCACGCTCAGTGGGGAGTCTGCTTGAGATTCTCTCCCTCTCCCTCTGCCCCTACTTCAACTCACATGCGCTCTCTCTCTCTCCAAGAAATAATAAATCTTAAAAAAAAGAAGTGGGTATTAAGTAGTTCTGAAGATGAGACCAAGTGGAGATGAACAATTTGCTCAAGGTTAAGGAACCCGTCAGCAAGGAAGCCGGATTCCAACCCACATTCAAGGCCATCGTCAATTATCTACATAGGGATTGAGTTGGCTATGACCAGGTTCTTCTACCACATGGATATATAGATCGTCAAATGTTAGTCGGTGTCAGGAGGCTCCTGGGGACAGGAGACTTCCCTGGACCACCATGAGGCAGTGTGTGATCAAGTGACTTTGATGATGCTGGTGCTGTCTGTCCACCACTCAGTCACTCTAGGTCCCAGGACCTTGTTCCCTTTAATTTGGCTTTATCTGAGCAAGCAACAGACAAATAAATGTTTGAGAAGCAAACAGATCTCCCTAAATTCAGAAAACGGCTTTGGACTCTTTAAAGATATGTATTTTTTTCAACTGCCATTCTGGCTTGGTTGATGAACACGAGCATGTTTATAGGAAAAAAAGGTGCAGACAAGTGAATTAGGGGATATTTTTGTGCCTCCTGATGATAAGTTCTTGCTCAACTTGGTGCAGTGAAGGGATCATAATGAAGAAGTGTTTGCAGTAGCCTGGGTGACAGCTAATTCACATCTGCTCCTTTCCTACACTGTAGATTTCCCTGACTGTGTAGCAATAAACCATTGGAATGTTTTGAAAATTTCAATATAGTCAGACTCAACTACACAATCAAGGCTTTCGGGCACATTGGGTATTCACTGAATGTTTGTTAAAGAAATGAATCAATCAATCAATATCACTTATACCTAGATGTTCCCACTCCTCCAAAAAAGGAAAGGGAAAGTCTTTGTTCAGATCTTGCATTCTAAAAAAATGTTGCAATTAATTCTGCATCCAGTAAAATTCTGTTTTTTCACTGATTGCAGTAACTAACAAGCTTTAAGAGCAGGGGTTCTGTTTTCAGCTTTATATAAGCCTGCACGAAGACCTGAGCCTTGGTGAGAAACAGTAGTACCACACAGTGGGAAGAACGTGAACTTGTAGTCAAACCTCCTGCCTCCAAATCCCAGTCCTTCTCCTTTACAGGTACGTGAACACTGGCCAGGTCATCACGCCCATTCTATGTCTCCGTTTCCTTCTCTGTAAAATGGGGATGATCACAATGGTACCCACTTCATGGTGTGGTCATGGTATGAGGCAATGTTAACACAGCTACAGAGCTTAGTGCACCGCCTGACACATGGTAAGTTCCCCGTAAAGGTCAGCTGTCTTCACTGTCAACATGCAGGAATTAAGCAGTGCTGAAAATTTACTTGAAATCGCATTAGTTTTCAGTGGGCACCCCTGCAAAGTACTACCATTTGGGTGACTTAAAACTTATTCTCTTACAGTTTTGGGGAGGAAGTTGAAAATTAAGGTGTTATCAGGGCTCTCCATCTTTGGAAGGCTCCTAGGGAAGGGTCCCTCCTGGACCCTTCAATCTCTGCCTCTGTCTTCATGGGACTGTGTGACTCTCTGTGTCCCAGCCTCTTCCTGTAAGGACACTCTCCTTGGATTTAGGGCCTCCCCAATCCAGTAGGCCCTCGCCTTAATTACATCTGCAGAGACCGTGTTTCCGAACAAGGTCACGTTCCAAGTTTCTGGGTGGTCGTGAATTTGGGGGAGGTAGACACTATTTAACCGATAGCATTTCATTACAAAAATTAAACATAGAGATTGTTGTAGTCACTATAGGTCTGTGATCCTGCCTCTTGCTTGAAAACACAGAGAAGGTACAAAGAGAATTTGCTTCTCATTAAGTTGCTAATTTCTGGTTAGAAATAAAAATGAGGTTGATAGTCATAACATTTTCCAGGGGTTTGACTAGCTAAGAAGAAATGGACCTGATGAGCAAGAAATGAGCAAAAACTATCTTTGGCGTGGCCAGGCAACTAGCCATTTGGTCCTCAGTGTAGGTCCCCACTAATCCTGGGGATGACACACCAGACCCATAGCTGAGCCTTCTACATGGGCCAGGGTGTTGCTCTGATTCTAGAGGCTTCCCCGGCCTCAGCCAATGGGCTGCCAGGGAGTTCTGCCACGGAATGGAGCTGCGTCAGCTGAGTGAATCACTGCTGGGTAGTGGACCCTGTGAGAAGATGGGCCTCCATGGGCTTCTCTGGACCGATGATGTGACTGGCTCTATGGTCTGGTCAGAGGTTTCCAGGTTGCCCTTGTGTTCCTTGCAAAACATGCCCTCCCCCAGCCAGAGTGCCTATTAATATGCGGGGAGCCCTGGGAGAGCTAATGCCTGAGCTGGTGATCAAATCTTTATAGATCCATTTGAAGAAAGGTTCTGGGAGCCTCCTTGATGAGAGCCTAGAGGAAGGCAGCAAGATATCTCTTGTGTATATAGATTTGCTGGCAGGGGATCGTGAGTAAAAATGCATCTTCCTACGAAGCAAAAGAGAGTCATCAGGTGGGACCTGCTTGAGTCCAGCCAGCCCTCCTGAGTTTAACGAAGTGGCAGCACATGGTAATTTGATTTACAAATGCAACCACATATTCACGAGAGAGAGAGAGAGAGAGAGAGAGAGAGAGAGAGAGAAATAGGGAACGTAGGTGGGGAGTGTGGAAGGACAGAGACAGAGATAGATGTTGATGTAGCGTGTGCTCCTGGGGCATGGGGGATGGAGACGGAGAGAGCTGGGGAAGGAGGCAGAAGGAGATGGAGGTGGTGGGGACAGAGAGAAGGGAGAGGGAAAGAAATGAGGGAGGTCAGGAAAGAGAGAGATCGAAACAGAAAATTTAGATAGTGTGTGCCCTTTGCCACAATTCCCCGATGACTTAATACCAGGGGAGACCCCTGGCTGATTTGCCCCCTTGGGCTACATTGGGTCCTTGCCTGTCCTAGTGTGCACCTCGCACGTGGCTGAGTAGGACACAAATGTCACAAGGTTTTTCTTTTCTTTTTTTTTTTATTTTCATTTTTTATTTTTCATTTTTATTTTTCATTTTTATTTGGCCCCAGCATGGCAATCCCTCCTCCAGTGCCCGCATGAAGGATGAAATACTGAAGTCTGTTAAATGCAGAGAGATGGATTTTTCGAGGCTAAATTAATTTTATGCAATTTTCACCTGAGACACTACTCCATTCCGGAGAGTGTGGTCGGTGCTGTAGGATCTCTGGCTCATAACTAGACATTTTCTAAGCAGAGACAGCTGATTCTTGAATGCCCGGAGTAAGAACTCTGCCTCTCAGTACTACTCGTTCCCAAAAGAGGAACGAATGAGGAAGCCAGAGGTAAAACGGTGTTGTATAATGGGTAGAAAATATAGCAAAAGAGAAGTGAAAGTAAAAACTGGTGTTTTCACCTCCCCTAAAAATAATGGCAGTCAATATTTTGGTGTGTTTTCTTAGTTTGCTCTCCTCGTGTGTGTGTGTCTGATTTTGTGTAAGCGGGTAATCAGCGTGTCCTTGGTGTAGGGGGACCCAGTTCATTCACTTAGCAAATGTTGTGAACACTTTCCACATCCACAAGCACAGACCCGTACTATCAAAGGATGGCCTATGAAGGATTTCCATGAACTCGTTCTTTGGCAGGTGTCTGTGGCCGCTCTTTGTAGAGGCTGGGTTTTTGGGCTGCAGCCCTGGTGCGAGGGTGTGGTCACAGGAGGCCCTAGGGAGGGCCTCTCCTGGGGAGGTGAGACCCAGAACAGAGGGGGCATTGGCTGGAGGCCTCATCGGGCAGATCCCTGGTCCAGGAAGGAGCTTGCAGAATATCCCTGGATAGCCTCGGGATTCTTTTCAACCAGAACCACCATCATTCACACCACGTCAAGAGGATACTTGTGTGGACTCAGAGGGATGCACATGAATACTTTCCCAATACGTTTTGCAGCTTTTAATTTTATTTTTGTTAAAGCCCACGGATTGGGTCAAATGTAAACTCATCCTGGTAAACAGATATTTGGAGAATATTTAGGTGACTTTTGTGTAAGCTCTTTGAAGTAATGTCAAGGGAAACACACAGCTTCATTTAACTTTATCTCTAACGTTGGCTAAGCTGAAGGGTATATACTCCTGCCTTTCTATTTGTGAATATTGCCATTAACCCCCAGAAGGTTTGTATGAGCTACTTTGTTTAAACCAACTCCCCAAAAATAAGGGGACCATGATTTTCCCGAGACTGGACCTTCTGTAGTGGACTCTCTGGGGCATTAGGACTGATTGATTGCATTCACACATCTCTTTGGCAATGAACCACCGCATTAAATTAGCATCGCGCACAATGAATGGTAATTGCGAGATTGTCATTTCACTGCAAGTGCAAAATTAACGTGTTCTGCAAACCTGTCCCATTGTATGCCACAGGAAAGCCCTGGGACCATGTTGTTCCGAGCAGATATATGCCCTGTAACAGCGCTGCGAAGGTGGTACTGGGTCCTTCAGCAATGCTGTTCCTTTCCTCCCCTGTTGTTGCCTCGCGCTCAGTCTGCAAACCCCGCCCGACCCCATCCGCACGCTCGAGTCGCGGCCCTGCCAGACAGTGGCCTGAGGGTACAGAGAATGTCACAGAACAATTCCTCCTTCCTGGGTGAATCATACCAGCACAACCCCCCCTCCGTGTATGCACGAGAGTGCGAAAAGGCTACTTATGTAAAGCTTCTTATTAAGAGCTACACCAGGCATTTACAGGTAACTTTACCCAAATACTACACATTCATTGAGAAAGAGAAGAGTGATTTACATGCGCGTCGGTGGTCGCTTAGGAAAGGGCCGCTCTGCCGCGCTGCGTCCCTCTTGCTGACCTGCGGGGAATGAGGCCGCGGACCAGCGGGGCGGACCAGCAGGGCGAGCGCCTTTCTTCCCGCACGTGGGATCACAGGGTGGCTCTTGAAAGACAACATGCATATGCATGGGGCTCCCGTGGTCTGCTGATCGGCCCTGCAGAATTTACTAGGGATTAGAGGGCTCATTCGAGCCTGAAATAATGTGCTACTAACAGGTGCCCGGAGCCGGCTGATTAGATGTGGTATCTCCCTCCACCTGCCGCGGGGCCAAGGCTGGGGGCCGCTCAGAGAGCCATCCTGTGTAAGGACGATGATCTTGGTAGCGACAGTAGCTGGCCAGACCGCTTTCCCTGTGAGTCCAGCTCGAACCCAGTCTCTCGGCAGCAGCCAGGGCCGGCTGGGCGTCCGCCGGCCTGCGAGCTCGCCAGCGCCCTCACCCCGACCTCCCTGAGGGCGAGGGTCAGGCCTGAGTCCCCTTTCAGAGGCCACTTACGCTGTCACTCACCATCAAGGTGCAATGTGGCTATTTGCTGTGGGATGTTCTACTCGGTGCACAGTCCTCTAGGATTTGGGTGAAATTGCATAGCCCCCCCCCCCCCCCCCCCCCCCCGCCCAGCTTCTCTCATCTCAGTAAAGGCAGG
>PISX010002606.1:0-64316 GCA_004024625.1 Mellivora capensis | reverse complement strand
AACGTGCCATCGTAGGCCGTGTGCGAGCAGTCGCAGGAGTAGCCGTGGTATCTCTCCAGACACCTGCCTCCGTTCTCACAGTTGGCCCCGTAGCTGGTGCAGTGGCCCGAGCAGCCGGACTTGAACCCGGACGTGACCTTCGCTCTCTCCTCCAGGTCCAGCGTCACCCCGTTCATCCTCAGGGAGCGGATGCAGCCGAGGAAGCCCTGCTGGCCCCCAGCGCCACCTGCGAACGACAGAAGGCTCGGGCTCAGACCGGGTAAGCTCTGCTGTGGCTCCGAGGCCCCTCCCTTGTGCCCACAGTGGCAGGCCAGGGTGCTGCAAAGCGAGGCCCAAACCCTCACTGCCCAGAGGGCCCTGCCTAATTGAAAAGCTCAAGGTTCTCCCCCCTTTGGCCATAATGTCTAATTAAAAGAGGCTGTCTTTGGGGAAGCCATACATTTGCTACCGAAATAAAATGTTCCGAGAGCCACAAAGATTATATGTGTTGTTTTGGAAATCTAGTCTGGTTTCCTGAAGAAGTTTATAGAACTCTCTAGGTTTTTTTGTTTGTTTATTTGTTTGTTTGTTGTTGTTTTTTTTTTTTTTTTGTTCTTTAATCCCAGAGCATTCACTTCCATAGCATTATCTATTAAAAGAAATACAAAAAGGCAGAGAAACATGAATATATTAGCATAGTTAACAAGTCAATTAGTTGGAAGGCACAAATCCATTTGAAATGTGACTGTACATGTGGGTCCTGTCTTAGGAAATACGTTGCTTTCAAATTCCCATGAAAGGTTCCCAGGCATCTCGTCCGGGGTGGTCAGAAGTTGGAATTGGTAATTTTACATGGATTACCAGCTCAGGTTAGATTTTACTGCTTTTTGTCTAAATGCCATTGCAAGACATACAGCACAACGAGCAAGTTCTCTGTGATTTTCTAAGTTACAGAGTTAGACACAGGTTCATGAGCATGAAAATATTAAAATATTCCTAACAAATTTCACAGAAAGATTCACTGGAGCATTATATCACGAGTGAATTTAATTATGTCTGTAATAACCTTGGCTACAATTTTTTTTCAGCAGCTGGTACAGAAGGAGGAACTCAAGTTTATATACACGTCTGCATGTCAGGGTAACAAACTTTTCCAGAAAGTAAACAAAACGTGTAGTCATTAAAATTATTAAAAGAAATATCTGCTGGGGATTTAGCAAAAAAAAAAAAAAATACTGTTAATAAAAGTTATTTTTTTACTGAGGGCTATGTGGTAGGTACTCCCCTAAGCACCTCCTTAAATGTTATTCCCCCGATTCTCTCAACAGCCTGTCAGGGCAAGCATTACTGTGATTACCCCCATTGTTCAGATGAGGAGACTGAGGCTTAGGGAAGCTCCGAGGTTTACTCAAGGAGTCGTAGCTCCAAAATGGCAAAGTTGTGCGAGTTCTTATGTTCGAGCGTATGGTGTTAAACTCTGCCCTGTGTTGACCACTTAATACCAAAGGACTTCAGGGTCAGGGCCCCTGTCGATGTACGCGTTTCTGAGACAGAGATCTGGATGTCTTCCCAACTGGAGTGGTGAATAGGGTTGTCAGTGTTTGGATGCGACCAGTAGCTGGGGATGGATTCTGATCACTTATTCGGGGTCACTGAGAAAAAGCACACAATCGAGCAGACTCATTGGACAGGGCTGGTGGATCAAAGGCTTTAGTCGCAGAGATAGACCGATTTGCTTATGTGTGTAAGTCCTTGGCCGTGAAATGGCCAATGACTCGCTCCGTTACCTTTAAAAACCCAAGCCTTGCATTCTCTCGTGGAGGAGTACATAGGTTTGAATGAGGCTTCTCCAGGGATGATTATTTATTATCAAATAAAATAACGGGACAGAGGATTAATTGAAGGGAATCCAGTTCCCTTTTTGATCAAAGCTACGGGATAGCAGCTGGCAGAAGAATCTGTTAAAAGCAACCACTTGGAAGGATTTCCCACTCTGCAGTCTGCTCTCAGCTCTGCTTCATACACCTCTGTGCTGAGGAGAATCCGGGCCTTTGCTACGATTTGGAAGAATTTCAATCCATTAGTCACTCTTTGTGTGTCAAAATTTCAATTTGGCGTCCATCATTTTAGCGACGAAGGCTTTTGCTCTTGCAATAAGGGGTTTCTAAAGGGCCTCTCATTCAATAAACCCCCAGCCCTTTACATTTTTGTCACTAGTCCATTAAGACAATTATAGACTATCAAAATGTGCTGAAGTTTTTAAATAGTTGTTTTTAGATATCTCCTGCTCACTCCTTTCCCCTGTTGCAAATGTAACCATTTTTTCACTATGGAAACCATAAACACATTGATAAGCAAAATGAAAAAGAGATTCTCTAAGGCTGTGCAGATATAACTAATTTTACTTTCAGCAAACAGCTTTTTCTACTTTTTAAAAAAAGATTGTATTTACTTATTTGATAGAGAGGGAGAGTACAAGCAGGGGGCAGCGTAGGCCGAGGGAGAAGGAGAAGCAGACTCCCCGCTAAGCAGGAAGCCCGACCACCTAGGGCCCACCCCAGGACCCCAGGATCATGACCTGAGCCGGAGGCAGACGCTTAACCAACTGAGCCACCCAGGTTCCCTGCTTTTTCTATATTTATGTACATATATTCATGTAGAAAAAAAAAAAAAGGAGGAAATGGGATGACGATGTACGCGTTGTTTTGAAATTTGCTTTTTGCACTCAATATATCATAAAACGCTTTCCAAGCAATAAATGTACAACTAGAACATCTTGGTTAATATCTGCAAAGCACCCCGTTCCGTGAATGCTCTGTAACTTCTTTGCCATCCCATTACCATTGGGCTTTTAAGCTTCGTCTGATTTTCATTTTACATGACACTCTAATAAATATCCTTGTAGAAAACCTTTGCCACCTGTTCAGTATTTCCTTAGAATTAATTCTTAGAAGTGTAATTGCTGGATACAAAGGCACATACATCTTAAAAGCATTTGAAATACATTTTCCTCTAAGAGTTTGTCCATTTGTATTTCACAGGCAGTGTATGGGTTCCCACCTTCACACCAATTCGAATACCAGGGAGAATGCTTTTGGATTTATAGGCTAGAGAGAAAAAAAAGAGTTTATTGTTTTAATTTGCATGGCTTCAAGCACTGTGAGTTGAATAATTTTTATGTTTTCCCCATTCTTAGTTTTTCTTTCTTCATATGGTTTGCTTTTTGGGGAGAATAAAAGAAAATATATTTCTTATTGATTGGTAATAATATTTTGGGCTTTCCCTCTTTGTTACACAGTTGGGAGCCATATCCTTCCAGCCTGTGTCTTTAACTTACACATGGTGTTTCTTTCTCTCTATGAATGTTTAGGTAGTCACATCCCTCTTTCTTATTTGTATGATTTGTGTCTTTGGGCATTAAGCTTATAAAGCCCAATCTAAAAATATGATAAACCTAATCCAAAATAATATCATTATTCAACTGTATTTTCTTCTAGCACTCTTATGATTTCACTTCTCTTAACACTGTCATCGTTAATCTATCTGGAATATATTTTAATCTTATTTTTTAAGGATTGTATTTCTTTAAAAGAGGGAGTGTTTCTGTGTACTAGCAGTGGGAGGGGCAGAGGGAGAGGGTTATCAACTTGAACCCATTAAAAAACACCCCTCAGGCTTCCCACGGAGCAGGGAGAGAGGCAAGGCTGGATCCTAGGAGACCATGACCTGAGCTGAAGGCAGCCGGCTGAACCACCAAGCGTTCCTGGAACGTATTTTAATTTAAAAATAACTTATACTTAGTGGGTCTCACTAACAGTTGAGAGTTTGAAGTAGAGATTTTTAAAAGACTGAGCAAACATTAATAAGACAAAACCCCGAACATTTTAAAAGGTCCAATTGGGGGCACCTGGGTGGCTCAGTCGTCGGGCATCTGCCTTCACCTCCGGTCATGATCCCAGGATCCTGGGATCAAGCCCTGCATCGGGCTCCCAGCTTGGCGGGAAGCTTGCTTCTCCCTCTCCCACTCCCTCTGCTTGTGTTCCCTCTCTCGCTGTGTCTCTCTCTGTCAAATAAATAAAATCTTAAAAAAAAATAAATAAAAGGTCCAATTGGTAGAGCAGAGCAATTGAGGTTAGATGATATTTTTATTATATCATTAAGGCGGCAAACAGATATACTGTGCACTTCATTATTTATGTATATAGGCCTCATTCCACGAGGAGTTAGAGGGGGTAGATTTTTCTGCCTGTCTTTGATTCTTTCTGGTGTTGGTCTTCCTTCCTGCCTCTGGGTCTGTATACCTCTCCCTGTCGGCTCCGTTGGCTGTTTGGGGTTGGGTGTGTGTCTTTCCTCAAGGACCCTCATGTCCCTCAGCATCAGATTTTCCTAGCCATATAAAGGGGGTCTGAACTAGATTTGGTCTCTGGTTCCTTCCAGCTCCAAATGAGTCTGGTTCAAGATGTACAATGTCCCCCTCTGTGCTCACGTGTCTCTCTGTCTCTATATTTCAGTAAATTACTCTGAATTTCTCCTAAATCTGCTTCTTTGCACTGTTGCCTGACCTCCCCGCCCCCCCCCCCGTTAATTGACCATAAAATATGACTGTGGTCTAATTTTTAGCTGTTGCATTCATTAAATAAAGTTTTGTACTCGCTTTTCTTAATTTGTAAAGCAGGTAAATGGCATTTCATTGCTCTCTCTATAAAAGAAAACTAAATAAATTATGCTCTTTTCTTCTTTAGATGGCCCCTGATTTATTAAATGGGTCAGTGAACTGAAAGTACTTTTACTGATTTAGTCGATATGAAGAAAAATCTTTTGTCCTGAAAGTGGTCATTATATGTTATGCAAAAGGTGTAAATGCACTAGAACTGGCAATAATTACTTGAGTTCAACTTGTGTGCTCTATAGAAATCTTTCTTGGTGACAAATGTCACAAGTTTAAATTGTAGGTCTGCAAGCAAAAATGCTACTTCACCTCTGTTAATTAAAAAATCAACACACTGTCATTGGGGAGAGCCCCCGCCATGCAGGGCTCCACACACATTAGTCAGACCCGTGATAATTATCCAAGGTGAGATGTGGGTTTCATTCGTAAATCATTTTTCACGGGAAATGCTCTTCAAGTATTGCAATTAAAGATTAATTATGAAAAGACTGTATCTACCCATAATGAGTAATACAACCACCAAATGCACACAAGATTGGGGCAAAAGAATCAGGTATTAAATGAAATAAAATGGGTGAAATAATGATCAAGAGGAGTCCTAAAACATACAGTGTCCTCAAACTCAGAGCTTAGTCATTTTCGAAGGAGCTAAGTGGAATTCCAGAGCCCTTTGCCCAGAGACACTGGCCATTCATTCACCATGGAAAGGAATCGCACCAAAGCTCACACAGGTGAAATCTAATGCGTCCATTCAGTGATTGTTTATTTCATGTCTGTTATGAGCCAGACCTTGTCTAGATGTTTAGAAGGTCTTTAGAGAGTCTTCACCCATGTCAAGCTTATATTCTTGCAGAGGGGAAGGGAGAATTTAATAATAGACTCGGTAAGTCCCTCCTGTGTTAGAAGGTGAAGTCCACTCTGAGAGCAAGAAGTCAGGCGAGGTTAAGTGGTGTCAGGAGTGGGAGCTGTGGGATAAATCCCACTGAAAGGCTGATGGAAAGAGTATCCAAGAGCATATCCCTGGGAAGAGGGCTTCAGGATAAAAAGGCAAGGCGGAGCTGCCTGCAGGTGGGGGAGGCAGGTGGGAGGGAAGGGAGAACAAGACGGGGAGTTCCTGTGGGGTGCTCAGAAATGCAAAGCCACTGACCAGTTCACGTGTGCCAGGCGCTGGGAAAGGCAGGGCTAAAAGGGCGGAGGAGACCTACTACTAACAGTAGACTAGGGTGCCAGGCGCAGTGTGACCCATGAGAGGCAGTGAACTGGAGTGAGGAACTCGTGAGTCACAAAGATCTACTTTTGTATATTGGCTTTGCTGCTCACTGCCTGTGTGACCTTCCCAGCTCCTCTCGGGCCTCAGTCTCCTTATGTGTGAAATTAGCACAACAATATGCACCTCGCAGGGTTGTATTAATAAGAGGTGATAATACAGTCCTCTGCGGTAATGCTCAGCTAATGGTAGCTGTCATTATTATTATTATTTGTTATAAACGAAATTCTACAGAAGTATAGACTTGGAATAAATTAAATACATCTGAGATGAGAGTACTCATGTCCAGGAGTATCCTGAATCTTAGGGAATGCATTGTGTTGCCCCCAAATTCCCCTATTGAAGACTAATCCCCAGTGTGACTGTATATGAGGCCTTTAAAGATGTAACTGAGCTTAAATGAGGTCATCAGGCTCCAGTGCAACAGGCCCGGTGTTCTGCATAAGAAGAGGGAGAGACACCAGGGATGTGTGCACAGAGAAATGGCTGTGTGAGGTCACAGCGGGAAGCAGTGGTCTACAAGGCTAGGGGCGTAGCCTCAGGAGACACCAGTCCCAGCATCTTGATCATGGACTTCTGGCTTCCAAAACTGTGAGAAGTCAATTTCTGTCGGTGGTATTTTGTTATGGCAGCCTGAGCAGGCTAATACAGGGAGTGAGGGGTTGACATTGAGCGTGGGCTGGTCTAGGCCTGCCTGAGACTATTTTCCTGGAAGGTATGGGGATTAGGGCGGCTGTTTTCTTTTTCTTGTGTGCCGTGTGGGACCCTATCTGGATTTGGGGAACTACAAGTTGCCTCGAAGGCCCTGAACCTCGATGGTACAAAAGACTGGTGGGAAGAGAACCGTGACTTGTCTGTGTCCGGGTGAGCCACCCAGACCATTCCTGGCCGGGGCAGGTGAGTGGGCAAATGCAGCGATGTGCTTGGGCGGGCTGGGCCTCCCCAGCTGTAGATGCTGCACCTGCTGTCTTCCATTCTATATGTTTCCATGGTCTCTTAGGTCTCGACTGTCAACTTGAACCCATAAAAAACACTCCCGCAGCAGCAGCACAGGTGTGTGAAATAAAACCCCATTATCCCGTGAAGATGAGAACCTCAGAATGGTGAAGATTTTTCGGTAGTGGGGGGAGTTAAAGGACGTTGGGTGCATTATTCAGTGCGGCGGGCTGACTGACAAGTACCGATCGGGGATGCTCATGTCAGCTAGATATCGGGGAGCATATGCGAAAAAGCTTTTACATAGGCAGAGAGCTGGGGTTTGGAGAACTGCTTTCTCAGATAATGCTCATGAGTGCTCATTCATAACTTCACTCGATAGAATAGATTTTTTTCAAAGTTCATTATCACTGCATGGATTGTCTTATGTCCTCAGAGCAAAAGGACACGCAGCATCTGTGAGTGCAAACTACTGAAACTAGAAGCAGACATCAAAATAGAGGCGCAGGGAGCACTGGGTTTCCGAGAGCACAGCACCCTCCGGTGCCTCTCAGCGTGAATTGCTCTGTGACGGGGATGATGGTAGGAGATCTGACTTCATTCTGGAGGCCATGCGGGCAGGGTGAGCATAATAAATTTCTAGCTATTTCAGAAGCTAGTGTTAATTGAATACTAGTTTCACCAGGGATTGTTCCAAACTTTGTATGTTCTAACTCTGAGATAATTATTTTTACTATCTTCCCTTTACAGATGAAGAAACAGACCAAGAGAGTGGATGCGCCCAGTGTTCCACCAGCCAGGAAGTGGCCATTGGCCATAATTCCCTCCCAGGCTATCGGGCTGTTAAGCCTGTACTCTCGCTCTAGCTGCCATCTTGATTTTTGGGGCTTGCCCCATTGAGACTCTTCTCAGGCACATAATATGTTTCTAGGCATTGCTGTGCTTAAAATGGAAGACGCCAACAGAATGATTAGTATCTGAGGTAAGTCAGTCACCACTTGGCAGCATCCTGTCCCCGGAGCCACAAGGATGCCTATTCAGAGCCAGGAATACATACGCCCAAACTGATCTCCAGGTCAACAGAGATGAGACATTTCTTTAAGGCCATTATTGAAATGATACTATTTCTTGGTGCAACAGCTTAACTGCAACTTCACATCAGAGCAGTTACGGGGCGTAGCCCTGAATGCTGGGTGGCCAGTCGCCCCCACCATCTGGTGAGATGGGGCCGCTTCAGAGGGTGGCTCTCTGCGGTGAGTCTCATGGCTCCGAGTCTCTCACAAAAGTGCGGTCAGAGAGAGGAGACAGTGCTAAACCACCACGTCCTAGTCCGATCCAAATGGTGAGGTATAAACAGTCCCTCAGCAGATTTCCCCACAAACCCAAATTCCAAATCCATCAGCTGGGAACTCTGTCTAAATATTTCTTCTACAAATATCTGTATGTTATTGTTCTTATACTGTGTCCCACTGGTGACTACCGTTCATCTTTGGAGCAAAATAAGCATCTTCTTTCTGTTGATTTTTAGCGTATCTTATGTCCTCTCTCTCTCTCTCTGACATACACACACATGCAGACAGACACACAGACACCCACACACCACGAGGCCAGGAGCCTGACCCAGGCTGATCCACCTCTCTCTTGGTCTTCATTATCTGTCTTCAAGTCTTTGCTATGTAACAAGTGGATCCAGTCTCCCTCATTCAGAGTCAAGAACCCCTGTGCTGTCTACCTGTCACCTCATTCTCCCACCTCTCAGACTGCAGAGTCAAACAAGTCTTTGCAGATGTTGGTGCCAGGTCAAGGCTGGATTTATGGATCTGGGAGGGATCATCATGGCTCTGATCACTAGTCTTGTAGGCTATAGGGGCTTTCCAAGACATGAGGGTGGAAGAAAAGAAGAGGAGGTTGGGGATGGAGAGGGAAGGGAGGAAAGGGGGTGTCAGAAAGGCTGGGAACATCTTGAGGTCAGGATTGCAAGGAGGGCATTACTTAACTGAATGTTAAGTAATATCCAGATGTCAAGGAAAACAGGAAAACAGCGAAGGGCTATATGATCTGATTCTTTTGAGATGGACCTTCTGGGGTAGCAGCCGGGGAACAGGTAAGGGGAGAGTAGCTTTAGTGGGTAAAGATACACCACTGGTTGAAGAATCAATTACAACAGAAGCTGGATGTCCCTGTCTGGTTGGGAGGGGGGCATTTTGAAGTCGTACCTGTGAATGTGACAGACACCTGGAGGTGGGGACAGGAAGGGGTTGAGGTGGATGCGAACTAGCGGTTCCACGTCCTGAGATGAGCATTTACTCCTCACCCTTAACTGTCCTTAAGGAACACAGCCTATGGCCTGAGTGTTAACTTCTCCCCTCAGGCAGACAAGACAGGAGGATGCATTGTGTAATCTCAAGGGATGGACAGAGCTTGTATGGAAAAGTGGCAAGGCCTCTGAGGAAAGCCAACACAACAAAGGAAAGACTCCTGTGTCAGGAGGGGTGGGACTGAGGGCAGCAGGCAGAGAGGACGCAGTGTAATGACATCTTCATTACTGGGCTGACATGAAATAGCAGCAAGATTAGCTAATGATTCCTCTGTGATACTGGACACATGGGGTGATGACAAACGATGCTGAAGAAGAATTGGTTGGAGATGCTGAGAATTAAAAAAACTATAATTGCTGAAATAAGGATTTCCAAGGAGGGCTTGAAGGACAGATCAGATAGAGCAGGAGAACGTTTTAGGGGGTTGAAATATTGGGTCAGTAAACCCTCCCCAAAGGCAACAGGAAAGGCTAAAGAGTGAAGGAAAAGTTAAGAACTAAAGTTAATAAATTCATAAGAGGAGAGTAACTCAGGGGAAGGGTATGTATGAAGAAATAATGACTGGGGCGCCTGGGTGGCTCAGTGGGTTAAAGCCTCTGCCTTCGGCTCAGGTCATGATCCCAAGGTCCTGGGATCGAGCCCCACATCGGGCTCTCTGCTCCACAGGGAGCCTGCTTCCTCCTCTCTCTCTCTCTCTCTCTGCCTGCCTGTCTGACTACTTGTGATCTCTGCTGTCAAATAAATAAATAAAATTAAAAAAAAAAAAAGAAATAATGACTCAGAATATTCTAGAATAAATACTGGCCTTCAGAATGAATAGGCTCCTAAAATACTAAGCAGAGTAGATAAGAAAAAACCCTACACCTATACCTATAGTTGTGGTTTGTAACCTAAGATCCCAAATCTCAGGTGTTCATCCACAGGAGTCTGGAGGCTGGAGAATGGGATGGGAAACAACTTCCATGGTCAAAATTTTCACTAGCCTCTAAATGAAATTTAGCATTTTCTTCAATTAGGACTGTAGGGAAAATCACAGCAAGATTAGCAGTATCTGTGTCAGTGTTGCTGATAGAAAATTGTAGATGTATCCCTATCACATAAGAGCTACAGATTTTTTGAAGGACCATGCATGGTCATGATGAAGTTGAACTTAAGGTAGTTACTAGATCTGATGCTAGCTAGGTCTTGTTATTTATAGCCGTGGTATTTCTATGGTATCACTAATTGGCTGTTTTAAATGTTTGATGACTTTATTTCAATATATTTGGTTTCTTTTGTAATTTCGTATATTTTATGTTATTCATATAAAACATCATTCTGAGAAGAGGGACACAGGCTTTCAGCAGACCGGCCCCCAGAAGGCTAGGATTGCTGCATTAGAGTTAAGGAACACTAAAGGAGAAGAAAGAGAAGTTCAGTGATAAGAATGTAACTTGTGTCTAGCTTCTCAATGGCAACGTTGCCGATAGAAGACAGTATCTTGAGAGCATTGACTTAAATATGGCGACCAGTGAAGAGATCTGCAAACATGTGAGTCTTGGAAGGACCCACCTATGCAGTCTTTGTTAGTCAAAATCACCCTCGAGTAAAAGGGGAAATTAATCCAAGAGGTAATAAGATATGGGAAATAAGAGTAGGTGAAGAGAAAAACTTGGTAAATGCAATTGCTTGGTAAATGCAATGCTGATAAGATTCTGCAATTAAAACTGTAAGTGGTTTCACCACAGCAGGCAGTAAGGTGGGGAAGGAGGTCAGAGTGTTCTTGGTTTATTGCCTCATTCAGAACGGAGGTATTGATTTGTTTTGTGGATGACAGAGAAAAAAAGCTTAAGTATGAGTCTTGGTAAGTTAAGCATGGCTGCCAGGGGAACGGGAGTATAAATGCATGACCTCCAGATCAACTGAGTAATGGTTCAGTTCAATCAGTGTAAAGTAGATGGGGGGGCGAGTGGGTGGGCGAACAAGTAGACAAAACACGGTAAATTGAAAACGTAGGTAATAATCCTCGTTACCATAAACGAAGAAATAACCCTCGTTACCATAAATGAAGAAAAAGGTAGAGATTCTCAAATCAAATTTTTACGAGATTCACCATTAGGATAGCTGAGATAGTTTTAAATAAAAGGGTACCAACACCTGCACAAAACACCAGGAAAATATCAATTACAGCAGGGACAATGCAGTGGTTTGAAGAGCAGAGGTAAAGCTGTGGGATGGAAAAGATCATGAGGAATAAGGATACAATACCTCGGAAAGGTCACAGACACATTTAACTAGCCAAATGACCTCAAATTATACAGAGCTACCGAGGATAGATTATTGACAGAAATAGAGAATTCAACCAATAAAGCCTGAAGTTTACACCCAGAAACTGATCAGGTAAGCAGTACTTGCTGAAATTAAGTATGTATATACCCTAGGATTCAATAACTCTCCTGCACACACACGTGTGCACACACACACACACATACACGAGGAACCCTCGAGCCCTCGACGGGCATAAGCGCTCACAGAATGGTGTGGTAGCAGAGTTGGGGAAATTCAGGTATTCATCTTTAGGGGACGGAATAAATAAAGCGTCGGTGTATGCAGAATGGACCACTACACACACAGTATTCACAGAGCTATACAAATACATCTTAAAAGCATAAGGCTGAGTGAAAGAGCAAGAAACAGATGAGATTTGTGGTGCAATACCATTTATATAAATTATGACATGCAAAAGGCAATGCTGTGAAGTTTCCAGAACATACATATATTTTTGTACAGATATATAGAGAGCGGGCTGGGAGGCCATACATAAATACACTCAGGTGGGTGGCAGTGATGGGAAGAGAATGGAGTTGAGAATCGGGAAGAAAGATGAAACATAAGAAAGTGGAATTAAAATGAATGAGGAACACCGTGGGGATGTGACAATGGGACCATGGGACCGGGAGGTGAAGAGTGGGCCCCTTGCGATTGGGACCTGGACAGCGGGACCGGTGGAGGAAGGGGGAGAACGAGGCATCTATGGGGCAATTGTGATCGCTCGGGCTAGTGAACTGGGGTGTTGTCTCGCATCCTCAGGGAATCACGGGGGTGGGGGGAGCGGTGGGTCCGAGTGCCCATCCCTTCTCCAATATTTGTGTCATGATACTAATTTCTTTTGTTACAGTCTTTTTCTGTGTGACAGTTGCCATTCATTCTCATGAACTTTAATTCAGTCCTTACCGAAAGAGTCAAAAATGTATATGAAATGGTAAATCTGTTGGGAAAAAAATCTTCCATGCCCATGGCAAAACTGGGGCCTTTACATTAAAACAGCTTCTCTCGATCAGACGGCGCCAGTGGTCATTAGAGAACTGGGAGGAGGACCACAGAGTCCCTGAAGCATTTGTCTTTGAGGCACAGGAGCTACTACTATACACAGAAGGCGAACCATGGGGTTGGCTCTTTTCTTAGGTCCAAAATCTCTCTGAGCGCGTCCCACATGGGAGCTCTGCTTGAGAAGGTGGCTAGGCACCCAGAAACCCGGCCATTAACCGGCTGCCTTGTGAGGTTGTGAGGTTCCACAGGAGGTTAAGAGTACATGGTCCATCTGCTTATGTCAGAGTGTAAGAAAACAAGGTAAAAATAGTGGCTCTCACAACTTACTTAATATGTTAAAACTCTAACTGTAAAATTGAGAGCCAGGATTGTAAAAGCTAAGAAATTTTGCTCTAAAGGGTCACGGTAGGGTGCTGGGTGGCTCAGTTGGTTGAGTATCTGCCTTTGGCTCAGGTCATAATCCTGGGGTCTTGGGATCGAGTCCCATGTTGAGTTCCCTGCTTAGTAGGGAGTCTGCTTCTTCCTCTGCCTCTGCCCCCACTTGTATTTGCCGTTTTGCCTCGTGGATAGTTTACTGATTTCATCTAGTGATCCTTATACTAGATCTTACCCAGCAAATCATTTTTTTAAATTCTTACCAATGACTGTGGTTTCCAGCCATGGCATCACGCCTTCTCTCTGTCTGGGGGAGAACCAGGGGACCAGTTATAAGGGTCGAGGGAGAAGCTCTTTGCATTGGGGTCCTGGTTAGCATCCCAGCTATTGCCAGACAGGTAAGACCTCAACTGGAAGGAAGGAGATTGAAAACTGTATTTAGGGCCTACACTGCTCTGAGATGCTATCTTTTGTAATATTCTCAGACTCTGTCTCCTCCTCTTCTTCTTCTTTTTATTTTTTTGGCTTCTGTCATGCTTGATTTCGGTCCGTGGTACCCAGGGAGAAAGGTACTTCCAAAGAAGGTGATATGACTATTAACTCAAAGAAGCAAAACACACTACACCATTCACTTAGTTCACTGCGTGCTCAGCAAATGCTCATTGGATATCCACTGTAGCAGTATTCTAGGTCTCTGCTGTCATGTAGCCCATCTTCTAGGGAAGGACACGCAAAAAGAAATGAAAATATCACAAGTTCTAAGGAGAATGTAAAATAGGAAGTAACTGGTTACGTCAGGTTGAATGACCAGAGATAGCCTCCCTGGGAAGGGAGCTGAAGCTGAGGCAGGCAGGACAAGGAGGAGAGGGCCTCTTCAGGGTCTGTGGAGCTATTTCAGGCAGATGGAACAGCCAGTGCAAATTCTCTAGAGAAGGAATAAGCTTGGTGTGTTCATAGCACATACCCAAACTGTGGAGACCAACTAGGAGACTTGCTGCAACGGTCCAAGCAAGAAACAACCATGGCTTTGACTAGGGTAGGACTCATGGTAATGGAGAGCAGTGGACCACCTCAGGAATAGTCTGGAGGTAGAGTCACAGGACTTACTACTGATGGGTGGTGATGAGGGAAAGAGAAGAACCGAGGGTAATTTCAAATTTGGGGTTCAAGAAAAAATGAGTTGGTGGTGATGTCATTTATTGAGATGGGAAGGTTGGGGGAAGAACAGGTTTGGGGTAGGCATTGAGAGCCTGCTGTATTTTCTCTGAGATGCCCATTAGACAACCAAGCTGAGATGCTAAGTAGACAGTTGGATAAATGGGTGCAGAACTCATGAGAGAAGCAAAGTCTGGAGATTTCGATTTAAGAGTCATTGTTCCATGGATAGTACTGGTTGCCACTGGACTGGGTAAGATCACCTGGGTAAATGGATGGGTGGAGAAGAGAGGAAGGTTCTGTGACTCTTTAACGTCTAGTGGTCACGGAGAGGAAGAGAACTCACAGGAGAGACTAAGTCATGGCAAGCAAAAGGTGGGAGGAAAAGCGGGTGAGTACACTGCCATGGAACCCAAGAGAAGAAAGTATCTCATGAAGGGTGATGGGTGGGGTGCTGCTGGTGAAACCGTGCCCTGTGGGGCTAATGAAGTCGAAAGCAGCAGAAAGTTCAAGCTTGTTTTTCAGAGAACTGTCTCCTCCTCATTGCTGCTGTGTCTTTCAGTCCCCACTAACAAGCCAACTAGCTTTCTCTGCAGAACCTCTGGACTCAAGGTCAGCCGATAATGGTTCCATCTTGGGAACAAGCAAAGCCCTGCTTTCCTTACCTGAGATAATGAGTTCAAGACCTCATCCCACTTATACTGGCTCTTGGAGTATGCCCGTAGCTCCTTCTCTTCGTTCTGAGATAACCTCCTGATGTTGTTAGAGCTGACAGTCAGGTTCTAACAGGATACCTAGAGGCCAGCTATGGGGAAAGTCAGAGAGGCCTGTCCTGGCAGCAGTTCCACAAGAAGCCAGATCAAACCAGGCAGATCAAAGATGGCGGGTACCATGACCGGAGACCCCCGACCAAATCAGGAAGAAAAGGCACAAAAAACTGCTTCCAAGAAATCCCCGCCCCAAGTAATGAATATTCCACTCTCTAGTTAACAAATGTCAATAAACAACAGAAACCCAGGGTGCCCAGCTCTCACCTTGGAGTTTGCCTGCTCTCACATCTTGAGAGTATATTTTCACTTTATTAAACGTTTCCACTTGTGTTGCTGCTGGTCTGCTGCGTTGGGTGTCTGTCCTTGAACTCTCTCTGTGACAAGACCAAGAACTTTTGGAGACATCTTTGGGACAGGCAGGGCAAGCCTCAGGGCTCGGAGTCTCCCCAGTTCACCAGGCAACAGCCAGAGGCTGAATTTTGCCTCATTCTGATGTGAAATCTCCACTCCATGCTGAACACCGGATAGATGCTCCGTGTATGTCACTCAGTGCACACGACCCATTTTCCTCGTGAATAGTACTAAATTTCCCTGCTCTTTCCATCAATGTGTGTGTAATCTCAACCCCTCTGATTCTAAACCATGTGTTCCCTCCCCATTTAGGGAGGTGGATTTGAGGCTTGTCTCCTCACTTGGCTGCCTCTTGAAGAAACTCTTTCCTTGCTGCCAACTTGATGTCTCCGTGGTTGGCTTTGCTTTACATCGGGCAGATGGACTTGGGTTCAGTTACACTGGGAATAACAGAAAGAACACAGAATTCTGGGTGTTCTCTAGACATCCGTGGGTTCTAGAGAGATCTGTGTTGACGACTTTGACAACCCTTACAAAGGGCTTGCCAAAGTAAGTAAAAAAGAAAAAAACAGCTTATTTTTGTATCACGAACTCTCAAGCAAGGCGGCTCATTCCCCACCAAGACTGCTTCTGCTTCTCCTCTCAATCCAAAAACGTTGTATCTGTGTCTGCCCGCTTCCTCCTCCTGCCTTGATCTTTTGCATTTTGACGTTATAGTGCACAGAACACTTGCCAGGCCAACTAAGGCTAGGCCTGACCCGCTAGTCTCCTACTCTAGACTCCATAACTGAGAGCAGTGCTTCCTCATGGGGTCCCTGTTGCCCTCTAGGGCGCACCTACAAGTCTGTCAGGATGGATTCCCCAGTGCATCGTGGGAATGCAGGAATTCGGCCTGCAGCCTGTCCCTGGAGGTAGCAACTCCAAAGCCACCACGCTTTTCCAGATACCTGGTGGGTCCCATGGTCCCCCTGGCTGAGAATCGCTGGCACAGTCTGACCAAGATGGCCGCTGTGTCCCCTTCAGCTTGACTCAACACTCCACAGGTTTCTTCCTGAACCTGGACCCCTGACTTCCCTCTTCTTAAAACATTTACTTAAGAAAACATGTCATTGTAAATTCTTGCCTTCCCCTTTGAGATGTAAATGTTTTCACAAGAGTCTGTGCCAGTTTTACAACCAGGAACACCTTCCGGGGAACCCAGGAGTCATCTCTCTGAAATGTAGACGTCAAGGGAGCCACTGCCAGTATCCCTGTTTCTGGGGGACGCGGGTCCCTCACTCCACGTAGTGACTCTACCTGCTGCCAGGAAGATGGGAGCAAGTGTACTTCTCCTCTGGGTAAAGTTGTTAGCAAACACAGACGGCCTGTGCTCTCTCCCACCCTAGCTCTGAAAAAACGCGCCTGTGGATTTTACAACAATTAAAGAACAACCCATGAGGAACATCCGTCTCCCGCTGTGTCCGTGGAGTTGAGCTCCGACCGAGCTGTGGCCGCCTCCCCTCTGCTGTAACGTCAAGCGACATCTTCCTTGCCTGTTTAACGTGGGTGTCATTTGCTTTGACAAGATGAACCGTTCGGAGCGGGGTCTCTGGAGTCAGACTGCGAGGGATCAAACCCTGGCTCTGTCTCTTACCAGCTGCATGACTCTGGGCTGTTAACTAGTCTTTAGCTTTAGCTTTTTCACTGTGACAATAAAGCAGAAACTAGTAATAATTGGGGAGCCTGGGTGGCTCAGTTGGTTAAGCATCTGCCTTTAGCTCAGGTCATGATTTCAGGGTCCTGGGATCGAGCCCCGCATCGGGCTCTCTGCTCAGCGGGGAGCCTGCTTCCCACTCTCTGCCTGCCTCTCTGCATACTTGTGATTTCTCTCTTTCTCTCTGAGTCAAATAAATAAAATCTTAAAAAAAAAAAAAGAAACTAGTAATAATAGTATTTACTTTGCGAGAGGTGAACGAAGCTTGTGGCGCACTTGACCCTGAAGCGTGGTCCAGGACATTTGTTACTGAGGCAGGCTTGCAGGAAATGGGAACAAGCAACACATTTTTTGTGTTTTCATTCCTACTCTTTGGACTGTACATTTTTTACTCTAAACTTTTTGGATACAAAAACAGGACCATTCTATTCATACACAGATTTGGGTGTGCTTTCTGCCTGGAATTCCATTTTTCCCTCACAGACCACAAATGCTGATTTTCTCCTTGCTCTCTCAGTGATGCAGTGGCTCAGATGGCACTGGAATGATTCACTCACGATTCTGGGTTACGGAGGGGGTGAGGACCAGCTGACCCAAAAAGCTCTATCATGGAGTTAGGGGAAGCTGGGCTGTTTTCTGGGGCCGCTAGCAAGGCCTAGCTCAGACAATAGTCATAGTGCTCTGTCCTCATTCACTTCTAAATCCATTTAAGAAACCTCCACTCGTCCAGGAGCTCAAGTGGCAGCTCAGGAGGAGTTTCCTGACCAAGTGCTGGAGGAAGGGGAGCCTGCAGGCTTTGGGGCTCCCACTGGCTGAGTCCTGAGGACAGTGCTCCTGCTTCTCCTGTCTCCAGCCAGGCAGGCTCTCCGCAAGCACAGAAGATCCTTTTGGGCTACAACTTGCCCAGAAGGGATGGCCTCCTTTAACCCCCAGAGAGATTTCAGAAGAGGTCAGAGTCGCGTGAGTTGAGCCTGGACATTTGTCATTCTGGTTCTCAAAGTGCCACTTAGGAGACTGAATCTTCCCAAACCTTCCAAAGCAGCTTCCAGCTCTCCCGAACTCTGACCTCCTCCTGAAATCACTGCCAAGCAGAGTTTCATGCTCTGGCCCGTGCCTGGCTTGCTGCAAACCCGCTCCTCCAGCAGCCACCTGCCTTGAATAGCCGGCCTGGCTCTCCACAGTGGCTCACCCTCGCCAGCTCCTGGACCATGCCCTGGGCTGGCCACTGGCTGCAGGCTGATGGCCCAGCAGCCAGCCCGCCCCTTCCTAGTCCTGACACTGCTGCTGCAGCTGCCAGGGCTCCCAGCTCCCCGGATGTCCCCGTGCCAGAGAGGACTCTGGCTCAGTCCAGCCTGGCATTGCTCACGCCTCGATAATGACCTTGAGCATGTTTGCTATTCTCCGCCTCCTAAGAAAAATATGACCCTTTGGCTGCCCTGGGGGATGGAGGTCTAAGCACCTGGGCTGGTTGAAGCTACAGATCACCATGTGGTTTAAGTGTCTCTGCTGGGCCATCCCAGAAGCTCATCATATGCTCGTGGCTCACACTGGATGGAAAACACGAGAAGATTTCATGCATTGTGCAGATAAGTATCAGCAACTGCTTCTTTCTTCCCACGTCTTTTTCATGTTGAAGTTTGTTACTTTTTCACCAAAGCAGAATCATAGCTGTAATAATCATTCTCACAGTAATGAGAATTACTGCCTAAACACCTGTGTTAATCCTCTTTCGATGACAGCTTTTAATTATATTCTCGATGTAGAGCGGGGGGGACAGTTCTTCTCACTGTTTCTCCAGTTACTTTGAGAAAGGAGGCAAGAGCCTGGCCTTCCCTCAGAGCCCACTCTGTGTGCAAAGCCAAGAAGGACTTCCTGTCCATTTCAGCTGTAGGTTGAGTCCAAGCCTCTCCGTTTGAGAATGGAGAAGGAGCTCTGAGGCAGCTCTGCCCTATGTCTCACCTGTGATACTGACGCCCGTGTGATGTGTTCACATGATTGCTTGCTGGCTTTCTGGTTGTCCGAGAACATTCCAGAGCCCCTCCTTGCTGTTCCTGCTCTGGGGCCACCATGCAGCCTGATTCTGGATATCGAGGAGCAAATGTTTACGCAGGGAAGATATCCCTCAGGGTGTGTGGGTTAAAGGATCACAGATCGGGTCAGTGCTTTAGGAACAAAGAAAGGAGCCAGCTGGAAGCAGGTTCTGTGGGAGGCGGTGAGGGTTACATGAAGGAAGAATGCTAAGGGAGTAAACGTAAAAGCAAAGATAAAGAAATAACTCAAAATTTCATGAGCCTGATTCCATACCAGGCATTCCAGAGCGCTTCTCCTGGACGGGTTCAATCCCCCCCACCCCGAGATGTAGGAACTGTATCCCTATTTCACATGGAAATATTGAGGAATAACCTGCCCGCGGTCCCTCAGCGGCTCCGTGGCAGAGACGGGATTCAAAGCCCACGTTAACCACACGGCGCTGCGGGAGGGATGACCGCTCAGCACCTGTGGCTGAAGTGGGAGGAAATTCTGGAGACCCACAAACCCAGATCCTTTACTAGATGAAACTTGAGACTCAAGAGGAAAAGTGGGGACACTTGGGCAGGGCAGAGCTTCTTAGGAGAGCAGAAGTCAGAACAGTCTTGGGATAGCTGCCTGTAGGATTTCACAGTTGCTGAACTGATTTCCTTTCTGGAAACAAGCCCTCTTCCCCACCACCCCTGGAGTGGACGTCTGTTGCAGAACAATGATTTTTTCATGCTGGTACACAATAGTTTGTGTCTGGGAGATGCGTCTGATGCCCACCTCTGAGAAAAAAGGAAATGAGAAGCTTAGATGTGGACCTCCTTGTTTTGGTCAAGTGAAAAGCGGCCACTGACTCATCATGCAGTCCCCTGTACGGAAGCTTTGTTCCCAGGTCACCAGTGCTTTCATAATTGTTAAATTCAAAGAATATTTCTTCTAGCCTGATTTTACACAGGGCGCTTGATATTACTTGGCAATAATAAACAGAGCATTTCACGGAACACTCTCCTCCTGTGACACCCTCTTCTAGATTCTTCCGGGCTTATTCCCTCCAGTTCCCTTCAATCTTCTTGCTGAGATGCTATTTTTCTGCCTGTCCCTTCATTGTTCTGTCAGATTCTGACCTCAGCCCTCTACTGTTCTCTTGCTCTTAGTTGTTCTTGTTTAAACAAATCAGAATTCCAAGACCATAACAAATGCTTCCCTATATCTTTCCATTTACAACTTTATTTGGTCTCCCAAGTTTCTGGCTATAGTGCGTGGAAAGAAATAGGAAGAAAGTTGGAGTTCATCTCTACCCGGGGATAAGCTCAGAAAAAGAAGAAACTCAGGTCAGTTAGGGTCACCTGTTACGACGAAAACCAGGGAGAATTTAATCAACATGCTTGAGATGAATAGGGTTGAGAAAAGTAAAACTCGTCTAGGTAATCTGAACAAGATAGATTGATAAAATGAAATTTGCTCACAATATTCAGCAGGAATCAGTGGACCTGATATGTAGATAATAAAAAATAATTTTAAAAAGTAATGTGTATATTTTGAGAACTACAACATGAGGGCAGGATTTGGAAGGAGCTGGGTTCTAGTTGGGTTCAAGAGGAGTATTTTATTTCAAAATCAATGACTCTTTCACGGCCCCTGATGACACGGCTTGTTAACAAGTCAGTTTTACTTCCAAAGCCAACTAAGTTAACACATTTGTAGGCTGCCCATGTTGCACCGAAGGAGCTGACATCCAATTTTTGTGACTTTCTAATGTTCTTAAAGCACTCCAACATAATTATGAGAGATACCGTGGGGCTCTGGCCCTGGTTAAGATTAGCTGGCCCTCAGTGAGGCTCTAGCGTGGGGTGACAGGTGGTAGGACTATGAACAACAATCAGGTCACGTCTAGTTTTGCTTGGTCTGGGACGGCCTCAGTTGACTGATTTGATCAATTAATCCCCAGAAACTCAGAGAGGGGGTCTAAGGTGGCTATAGCCTGAACGTCCTTCAGACTTGCTCTCTTGTCATTCACCAGAGGAAAAATGGCTAATTCCCTAAAACATCAGTGTTCTGGAAAACAAAATTTAATATTTCATCATAGAAACAGGTACTAATTTGAAGTAACATTAGCTTCAGCTGGAATATATCAAAAGCAGAGACCAAACTGTGAGGCTAGCTAGACTTCTTGCAAAGGATATTTAACTCCTGCTCTGTTTAAATTTCTCAGTGCTGATCTCTTTCTCATGTAAAGACAGTACGCAGGGAGGAGTTCACATCTTTCTCTGCCTGGAACCTTGAGGATGAGCAGAGAAAGGAATAATAGGTTTCTCCTCATCATTTTAAGCAAACCTGAACTTGGGGAGCTCATTTCCTTCTCTTTCTCCCTCCTTCCCTCCTTTCCTTCCTCACAGTTACAAGTGTCCTAAATTATTGAAGACTTTTATACAGTTCTAAAACCACAGATCTAACAGTGCCCAGATCAGACACCTCCGCGATACCCCAGCCTCCCCTCTGATCCTGCAGCTGAGGACCACGAGCTCTGGAGAGAGCAGAGAGCAGGGCCAGATTTAGGTTTCCTGAGTCATCTTCCTTGTTTCATTCTGTCTTGATGGAGTCTACACGACGCCTAGACTCTTACTTTTGGAAAGACCTCTATCAAAACATTCCAGAGACTTTCATTTTTTTTCATTGTCAAGGTTATTAAAACCAACAGGGGGATGGGGCAGGGAGCCTGGGTGGTTGAGGTTTTGGCTCCTGGTTTTGGCTCAGGTCATGGTCTCAGGGTTGCAGGATGGAGCCCCTCGTCCCCATGTTGGGCTCCGCACTCAGCAGGGAGTCTGCTGGAGATCCTCTCTCCCTCTGTCCCTCCCCCGACTCACAGACACACCCGCTCTCTCTCTCTCAATAAATAAATAAAATCTCAAAACAACGACAACGACAACAGAGGGAAGTCACAAAGGCCTTTCCTTCTATTACTCACCAACAAAGAGCTGGCTGTAGAGCTCCAGGCGTGTGTGACCTTCTGTGGGTGCCTTGCGGATCTGCTGTGGCAGCCGATCCACCTGTAAGCTGGCTTGCTTGACATTCCTCTCCGCGGTGACCCGGTGCCACTGGTCGTCATTTAGAGGGGAGGGTGACCGCACCACAATCTCCACCGGGCCATTTCCAACATCGAATGAGAAGGACACTTCGGTGGCAGCTGCAGGAGCAGAAAGCACAAGAGGCCCGTGAGTAGCTTCCTCATAGCAGTGATTTCGAGAGGAAAAAACAAAGCCGGGAGAGAGAAAGAATCTACGGCCATCATTTGCTACCAAAGTTCAATGGCAAAATCATTTGAGGAAGGCTAAAACATCAATCCGCTTTAACCATATTTCCTCCAAGGGGAGGGAAATAGATGTGGATCGGGAGCCGGGAATACCTTCATTTTCTTACTCAACCCTTATAACCTTGTCCAGAGTTTACCATCACAGACGCTCTCCAGATAAGCAAACCCAGCCCTGGAGAAGTTAAGCACGTGCACAGTATCTTATGATCAGTGGGCAGGGGACCCGGGACTGTAACCCCAGCTTGTCAGGCCTCCGAGCCCCAGAGCTGGTGATCACACACAATGTCACTCTTCGCTCCCGGAGAGGTTTCTGGAACACCCGTGGTCCTGCTCCCTCTGGAGGGGTTCTAGTCCGGTGGGTCTGGCAGAGAGCACTGGTGATTTTTAAAAGCTGCTTGGAAAATATTAATATATAGCTAGAGTAGAGAGCTATTGCTTTGGGAGAGCTTACAGGACTCTATTTTATTAACATAGTCCTTGCGGTTCCTCTTGCAAGCTAGGGAGCTGCGAGTGTTGAGGCGATGGAGGTGACCTGCATCTCTTTTGGGCCACTGTGGCTATCCACAAGGTGCCTCAAGATTCCTGCAGAACAGCCCTTCCCCGAACCTCTGGCTGTGCAGCTCGGCCTCTCTCCATCCGGAATGCCGGATCCCTCTCGTAACCTACCCTCCAGCACTGACCACATAGCATTCTTTTTTTCATAGACCTGCTCAAAGTCCATAATAAATCACCTTTCAACAAGAGAACAGTGCATTGGGGTGGTTTCCTTTGGCAGCTTCCATCGTGAGGAGCTTTCCTACTTCACATTTTAGGTTTAATTTCCTCAGTGGCCACCTAACACTTTATAAACGTGCTTTTTGAATGTGTATTTTTTCTTGCAATTGGCAGGAGAGGCCGCTGAGCAGGAACGCGGCGCCGGGGTCCCGGCTCCTCTGGCTTGGTGAGCTTTTCCGGACATGAAAGACGCGGCCCACGAGTGGATTTCCCAACGTCGCTTATAAAGAGATTCAGCCCCTTTATCTATCCACTAAGCCTTCTGCCTAATCTCTAAGCAGTTTAATTAAATATCTGTCATTTTTTCCCAGGCTAATGGAAAATTCAGCTTCTTCAGACTGGTACCATTTTGAGACTGTGCTGCAAGCAATCAAACTTCTAATTTAAAAGCCGCAGTGGGCTGGATTCTCTCCGGACCCAGACTGTTCCTTGCCTCTGGGTCAGGCTCCTCTGAAAGCTGCATTAACTTTATTAAGCGGGAGGGATTTTAGACGCAGCACTCAATTTAATCAACCTAATTGTACCAAGGAATTTTGATCCTTTATGTCATTAGAAAGAGAACTTTAATTTTAACACCTGCGGTGAAGCTACATGTATTTCCGTAGAGCATCTCCTCTCTACTGGGGCTCACGCCTTAGGGGGTCACCGTGACTCAGTGGAGGCTAGTGACCTTCACGAAGGTTTCTATGGGAAGACCAGAAGGCAGGTTGACGATCATACGACTCACGGACTGAACGATCTTTCCCTGTATTCCTGGCAGAGTCAGTGCAGAAAAGTTGCCTCTAGTGTTAAGACTGGCTCTGCTGTGCTCCTGTAGAGCTACATTTTAGCAGATGCATTTTGAAATGTAAGTTGTCAGAAGATCAAGAACGCATGGGTTCCTGAGCTAAGGAGGAAAGATTGTTTCATTTTAAAGGCATCAACAACCATCAGGGAAATAGAATTTGGGGATAAATTGAGTTTAACCCTAAGGTTTGACTTGGAAGGGTGAACACTGCTCTCATTTCCTCCCCTCCACTCTTCCTGCTATGACGAGTTTTTGTCGAGGTCCTTAAAATGTCACCATTTGGAGAAACTCTGAGTACCAACAGTTAAGTAGGAAATGTCCGATTTTTTTCTGTGCTCGGCACACTAGAGCCCGTGTTTCCTCCTGTGCACATGTTCTTTGAACACCAACACTTCACTCCAGAGAAGGAAAAGACGTCTCCAGGATCCTGCTGCAGCTCCGCCCCCAGGCGCAGTAAGAGGCGGTCAAGGTCAAAGGCCTCTGAGAGCAGATTCCTCCGTAAAGGGCCTCTACTTAGGCTCTGGCATGGAAATATTCACATTTTCGGACATTCCTTCTCTTGCTTCCCGAGGAAGGGGCCGTGGGTCTCGCGTGAGTGCAAAGGAAAGGGCTCCTTTTCGTCAGTCACTCGGTGTCCGCTCCCAGCTCTGCTAAGGGATGCCTTTGAGAATCCATCTCCCCGTTAAACGGCAAGTGTGTTCTAAAAGCTTCTAAAGTTCAGTTTGTGGCTGATTGCTCTGCTCTTCTGGGTGAGAGGAGCTGACATTTAAAAAGAGATAATTACAGAGAGAGTCAGGGAACGAATAAAAGGGAGGCAGCATCAAAGACACGAGAGCCAACGACACTGTCCTTACTTAATGTGGGTCTCCAGCCGGAGGCTGTAGAGTTGCCCAGTTTCTGCCAGTAAGGCAGGACATTTCTTATATACTGAAAGCGACCTCATTTCCAGAAATAAGTATTTGAGGACAGAATGGGATGTATTGAGTGTGACTCCCTGGAAAGAAGACTGTAGCCAACACGGATGGTTGTCTTTCTATCAGCGTCAAGAACTGGGAAGTGCGAGAGCTTTCACCCGACCGCTAACTGACAACATAGTCTCCCATGGTTTCACAAGTGCTGGCGGAAGACAGAAGCCTCCTGGGTCTGAGACAAAAGACATTATTATTCACCGCATGGCAGGCAGCGTGGGCTTCGGGTCCACGTGGATTTCACTTGTCGCCCAAGATCCACTATGGGGGACCATGCGAAGAAGCCCAGATGGATGCTGTAGGGAGTTGGTATCACAGCTGAGGGACATGAACTTAAGAAACCCCACTCTTTTAAAGGGGAACCTAGCAAACCAGCTCAATTTTTTGCCCTGCGGAGAGACATTAGCGTCATTATCCTGGTTGGGAAAGAAATCTACCTCCGTCTTCCAAGACTGTGGGCCACCCTCACATCCCTGGAGAGGTCTGAACAAAGCAATTGATGCCTCTTGCTCAGAAGACAAGCAGAAACTGGGGAGACCCACAGGGAATGTTCCTCCAATAAATGGCCACACTCCTTTTTCCAGTTTTGTCCAGGAATCTCTGTACTCCCACAGAATCATAAGCTTCAGGTACGGATGGCCCTATCCCAGACCCAGAACATGAATCTGGATTTGTCAAATCAAATATGGCAACCTCACACTCCTTACCAGTCACCCACTTAGGATGGGACATATCATTCCCTCCTGGCTAACAGGATATCAGGAGAGTCTTTAGGGTTCTTTTGGGACAAATTTTTTTTAGCTCAGAGGAGAAGAGACAGTCAGCCTCTTTGTACCCCTTCATCTTGGGTGGAGGTTGTGGCTCCTAATGTTGCTGGGACCAACTTGTAACCAGACATGCTGAGGAAAACAGAGAGGGGGATGGGATAAACCTGGGTCCTTGGTGATGTCCAGCCCTTAAGTTATTCCCAGAGCCACTCAACACTTTTCGTGTGAGACACTGACTATTGTTTGAGCCATTTTTTATTACAGCTGAAAGCATGTTCACCACTACAGGGAACGGTTTGGGAATCAGTGAATGCGACCTATGGTCGTAGCTCTGCCTTTTCACCTTTTGGGTCTTGGGACTGGTGTCTAAAATGAGGATTACATTTACAGTTTTCCAAGACTTTGTGTCCAAAATGTGTCTGAAAACACTGAACTCTAGATAATCTCGAGGATCCCTTCGCATGGCAACATTCTGTGATGTAATTTGCAAGAGATTCTAAGAGAATAAAATACAGCTAATCTTACTGGTAATTTTAGATATCGAATCCTTACAGGGCGAAAAGAGATACCATGGAAAGAGAAATGCACAAGGTGGCATGCTGGAATCAAGAAAGAGGAGAGATGGCGGAAAGGCCCTTTGAATCCATCTGGTTCACGACTCCTTCTGAGGGACTGGAAGCCATCAAGGGGATAGAACCACGCACAGCTCTGGGTCCCGCCCCCGTCCCTTTTCAGTTCCAGCAGGTGGCGCTATTCGCTCTCATTCTAACTTAACAAGTTTTCGACAAATAACCTCCAAGCTTCAAGTACCAAGGGACAAATTTAACAACTGGCCAGAAGAGCAGACTTTTGGGGTCTGAGTTCTCTCAGCAGGTGAGGTAGCACTTAGGCATTAGGTTTTTCAATATGGAACAGGTAAAGGGACAAGACAAGGCCAGGTATACACCGTGGGCTTGCTGAGAAGACTGGCTAGCACTGTTGCAATTTTGATAATGATTTGTTTCTTGCATCTTAAAATGGAGCTTAAGGATTGGTAGGGTTATTCCACACAAAATTTTGTGTGACCCATACAATGAAACTGGTAATAGGCAGACCAGATATTTTAGCCTTATTCTACAGTGGAGAATGTTATGGGTATATTTTCTTCTTTTTTTAGGAAGGAAGGGCTAAGTGGACATCAGGAGACCAAAGGATTTAGGCAACATGAGAGGGTCATGGGAGGAGGCAGGTAGATGGCAAATAAGGTCCCTGCGAGAATCAGAGAGATGAAGAAAAGAAGGAAGAAGCAGGGGGAATACCCTGCTCTTATCTAAGGCGGGGAAGCTCTCCATCCTGTCTTCCCTACACAAGGACGTTGGGGCCAGCAAGCTTCCCTTCTCTTCCACACCACCAGTCGTTAGTGCTCTGCCGCATCAGCCCCACATGAACAACTTAGCAGCCACCTCCACTATAAAACACTTCTCTTGACCGTATTTCTATTTCTTTGCTCTCTTTAGTTGCCACATTCCTTGAAAGAGCTTCCTGTAATGTTTGTATCTGCTTCTGCTCCTCTTAGTCTTCCTTTAACCTCATCACCTAAGGCTTTCTTGTCCACTACATTGTGAACCGGTTCCTGCCCCAGGGCCTTAGCACTTACTGTTACCCAAGTAACTCTGTGTCTGCTTTACCCAAATAATTATGTATCTGCTCTTTTAACCTTCAGCTCCCATGTCATCGTATTAGAAATTCCTTCCCTAAACCTTCCATGTTAAATAGTGAATCCCTCTCTCAGCTGCCTTTTCTCCTCTCTCCTGATTTTTTTTTTTTTTTTGACCTCTGTAGCATGCATCGTATCACCAATCACCATCTGGCACAATATACACGTGCTCCTGGCCTCACTCAACAGAGGCGTTTTCCGTTTTGTTCATTCATTAGATCCTCAGCACCTAGAACAATGCCTGCCGCAGAGTAGGGACAGTTTGTGAATAAATGAACCGATGAACAGAAACACTCCTGCTGATGAGGCCAAACTATTATAATAGAGATACCCTCAGCAAGGAAACCCACATATTTTACAAAGGCAAACCAGAATTTAGGCGACAGGCCTACATAAGGAATGGCATCTTCTATTCTACAAGCATGTCTCGGGAGAGCATAAAGTAGGAATGTGGATCTTCTCAGTCTAGAATTAAGATACAGTGGTGACATCAGCTCGAAACAAACTATGCTAAAGGTTGTTTCCAAATATATGACATCTGAGGATCCAAGGCTTATCCAGGATAAACTCAGCAGTGTCCTCAGAAGCATGTTCCAAAGGCTCCTGTCACAGAGATGCTCACGCAGTAAGTTGCAGCAGGACCTTGGAGTTTGCATTTTGTTAACGCCAGGTGTCCCTGATGAACAGTCCTGGAATTCTGCTTTGATCACCAAGTGCCTTTCTAGCAGCAAGGTCCCAAGAATCAAAGTTTATTTCCTTGCCATCCAAAGAAAGATGTTCAAGACTGTAAAGAGTTTACCTTTGCTTAAAGAGTGGTCCCCACGCGGCCCCTGGCTTTGGGAGAGCAGTATCTAAACCCTTGAAATGTTGTGCCTGCTAGGAGTGTCTTTGTTCGCCTGAGAGTCATGCCAGATAGTGTCACGATGTGGTTTCGTGTGGGGGCTGACGATCAGTGTGGTGGAAGGGGGACGTGTGGTGCACATAGTTCAGTGGCCCGGAGGGCTGGAGACAGAGGCCAGTCATGCGGGCAGTCAAGCATCCTACAGATCGGAGCCCGGATAAAGATTCTGAACACCGAGGCTCAGGGGAGCTGCCCCGCTTGGCGGTACCCCACGCGTTCTGTCACTGCCAATGCTAGGGAAGTGACAGCTCTGTGACTCTGCGGGGAGAGCACACCTGGAAACTCAGCATCTGGCCTGTCTCCTAGTTCCTGCCCCATGTGCGCCTGCTCCTGTCTGCGTCTAAGCTCTCCTCTTTCCCTGTGATGACCGTAACCCCCAGCACAGCAGCCTTCCACGAGTTCCGCGAGTCTTCTAGGAGCTGTTGGACTGAGGGGGGGTTTGATGACCCCCCGAACATGCAGTGGGGATCCGAGGTGCGTGCAGCCCCTCATGGGCTGTGGTCCTTCTAAGCTTGCCATTGGATTCTCGGCGAAAACCAAACAGCCAGTTTGGTTTCAAAGTATATGATTGAGCGCAATCATGTTGAGGCCGGACGACTTCGGAGGATGGCTTCTAACCTCCACGCTCGCCCTCACAGCCTGGAAAGGGAACCGAGGCTGTGAGATGCTGACATCCAGTTATAACTAAGCACAGAGGGTTTGTTTTTCTAATCATTTTGCACTGCCTTTCATATTAATGTACGGGAAATTAAAAAAAAATTTTTCTTTGTAATAGTCATAGCATGTGAATAGAGAAATTTTAAGAGCCAAATATACATATTCACACCCTAACACTTGGTGTTAAACACATCTGAAAACGAACACTGAGAAGGAAAGTTTATTTGAAGTCTTTTGGAAATTCTTCAAGGAAATGCCAGCAGCTTAAGAATCAATGTTATGAACTCATTTTAGAACCTCTGGTATCTTGATAACCTCTTGAGTATGAGAAATATTTCTCTTTATGTATCTTGGCCTTTAAGCTTTTTATTACGGTTAAAAAATAACTTCACAAACAAAGACATCCACAGAGAAAAGGAAGCAAAAGGGAGTTACCATGGGCCATGCAAAAAACAGAGAGCCGTCTTTAAAATGCAAAGCCTTTCTAATTTTAGTTTTCTCCATGCATTTAACTGCCTTCTGAGAATAACTTCTTGAATATTAATGGACCTATATGACTGAAAAAGGAAAAAGACAAAAATCTTTCCAAAATGACACGTGGCATGAAACAGGACCTGTCGTTAGCCAGGGACACGTCAACAGGTTTTAAATACCCTCGTGTTTGGAACCAGGGGAGACTTGTGTGCTGGGCAGGGAGTGCCCAGTTTGGAAGAATAGATGAAAGTCCCAGATGGTGACTGTGGGGGTAGGGTATTTGTGATAAAAGGAAATGTAGAAGCTGGACCAGGGGTAATTTATGGGGTTGGTTTCAGGTGATGTCAGAGAGAGCAGGTGCTTTGAGATGCACGGCTTTGGAGAGCTCAAGGAGAACAGGCTGTGAGATACGAGGTCCAAAGGAGGAAATACGACCATATGCTGAAACAGCTAGAATCGGAACAGAGCCGACAGGTGTAAACTTGAACCACGCTGGAACATATAAGGAGACAACATACCAGTCAATTAGTGAATTGGGGCTTCTAAATGGCTGGGTGGTGGATGGCTCTGCCTGTCTGTACAGTGATAATGAGGAAAAGCCACCAACGTGACCCCAGGAGGGGAGGATGAGGCTGCGGAAGAGGGCTGCTGGTGGGATCTGGGAATACGTCTCTGCGAGTCAGACTGACAAGGGGACATCTGTGTTCTGGTTGCCAGGGCTGAGTTGCAGCCCAGACCGGAGGTCTTAGCACAGGCCTGTTTGTCTCTCTCTGTTTTGGGCCAAGTTGTTTCCGATCCAGCGTGACCTTTCAATGCTGCGTTGGCATGACTTCAGACGAAGTCTCTCTTAAAAAAAAAAAAAAGTACCAAATAAAGATTCTAGATTCTATGCACTATGGACACAGAATATAAAAAGAGATTCATTGTGTTCTCCATGACAACACCAGATGCACCTCAACCACAGTGTATTTGCAGTATTAGGCAGGGAATGGAGAAAAAGGGAAACTGCGTCACAGGCTAACAGAGATTTTAAACGAGAATGTAGAGAGATAGGAAAGAATAGGAGAGCCACTGTTTTTATAACAAGCTTTCTTAAAGTGTGAAAAACTTCTATTAAAGTTCCTTGGGCTCGCTGCAAGAGGTGCTCAGCTGACCTAAATTATCTTGTTCGTTTTCTCTGGCTATGATGACTGAAACTCATTCATTATCTTCTATGTAGCAGGAATATTAGAAATGAAGAAACTTGGGGTTGAATATTAAAAATACAGGATCGCAGAATCCCAGGGTTGAAATGTCTCAGGATAAATGCTCTATCAGTAGTGTAGAAGGGTGAATACACCCAGAAGTCATATATTTCCACCTCTGAAAAATGACCGGAAGTCACTTCATGGTGGCCCTTAGGCCTGCGCCACCAAATTTCTGCTTGAACCAAGTAACAGCACTTCCTCATATGGCATGCTTCCCTTTCCCTTATTTCTGATGATAATAGCTGAAAACACAACCTTCCTGATTATACTGCATAAATAAATAGTTGGGCTCCCTAAAGACTGCACAGAGAAAACTTATGAGAATGCTTTTTTTAGGGTCAGTTTATACCAAGTTCAAATAGCCACGTTTCCTTTTTTCATGATTTGCTGAGCAAATGGAACATGGTTTCTCTCTAGAATCACTCCATTGAGGGCACGGCTGCAGGTGGGTTTGCGTGGCTGGTCAGACTATGCCTAAGACAGGTTTCATGCACCCTCTAGAAGGTGAACAAGGTGTTGGAAGGTGTCCAGAACAAGCTTGGGAACAGGGTCATCCACCAGGAACACTGTCCTGCTGGGCATGTCCTTGTGTGGCCTTCCCAAATGAGGTCCTTCATTTTCATATGGGTCTGCCCCGCTGCTTCATGCTGTGATATGTGAGCGAGCCCTAAACATACGGAAAGTATGGAGTTTGCTATCGTGTGGGATGATGGGTTTGGGAATTCACAACGGGAAGCCAGTAGATCAGAACGTGAGAAAAATCTATCTTTTAAAAACGAAGCCCAACAATAAAGGATCATTGGTTAAATGAAGCTCTTGGCAACTGAGACACTGTTTCCCAATCTTTTTATAACCCACGCTCCCATTTGTTGACATAAAAATCTGATTATCGTCTCCAGATGCTGATGTGCCCAGATATGGGAGGCTGTTGGGGAATAAAACAAATTCCTGAGTATCTCAGATAAACGCTCCACCAACCAACAATATTTTTTTTTAGGATTTAATTATATATTATAGAGAGAGAGAGAGAGAGAGTGCGCGAGAGAGCACGCACACACAGCCACATGAGTGTGCAAGTTGGAGGAGGGGCTGAAGGAGAGAATCTTAAGCAGACGGTTTTCCAAACCACACACACTCTCTTAGAGATTCTGATACAGTCTCTGTCCTCAGCCGAAAAAAGAAATCACTATTGTGGAGTTAAAAAAAAAGAGAAAAACTGACATGAAAATCTGCTTCTAAAATATCATTACATGAAACAAGTGGGTTTTGAACAGTATGCACCATATGATCTTATTTTTGTAAAAAATCCTATGTAAGCACATAGAAAAATGTTTAGAAATGGTACACTAAAAGAGTATTGGTAAGTATACTAGAATATGAGATTGTAGCTGATTTTTTTTTGTTTATTCTTTCTGCTTCCCTGGATTTTTAAATTATTTAACAATAAACCAACAATATTTGTATAATTTTTAAAAGCCACAATCTGATAATTTCCACTTCTTTAACAAAGGTTGGTGATATTTTAAGCAACCCTATTCTATAATTTTAATGAGCATTTAATCAGGGAGATTAATCAAAATGCAAAGAATGGGATTTCATTTAAATACAGAAAATTAGAAGGAATTTAAAAGTGGACTGAAACATTCCTCCTTAGTTCTCTACTATCTTTAAGATACCTGAGGAGATTAAAAAAGAGGGAGAGTATGGTCAAACTGTACCATAAAATAATTTTGAACAAGGTGTGAATTTTTTTTCCTATTAAAAATGGCTAAAAATAAGGGCATGCTATTTTTCAAAGTAAATTCCTCACAGGTCTGAAGTGCCCGCATGTTCCGTTGTTTAAACTAATGTATACAGGATTTGGAATGCAAGATGAGCATAATTCAGTGTTATAATTACACTTGACAGATACACACTGTTTCTATTATTCACTGGCTCTGGTTGCACTTACCCGGAAAGACCCTGCAGAATACTAAGTATCAACCACTCTTCCTGAGAAGTCATTTGGCATTCTCATCAGTTCTCATCACAGGAATCAAATGCAGAGATGCAGAAAACCAAATTTGATCATTTTAACACTATCCACAAAAGCAAGTAAAATGAGTAATTTCCCAAGAGGCGTTGGGTCCAGCTAGCTTTCTTTTGTCAAACTCTTAACACAGATATGTGGGCGGGTCATTACTCTAATGAAAACCATCTTTTAACTGGTCCCTGGGCTTTCACTATATTCTTTTCAATTCCTCAAATGCTCCACGATCTTCCTCCTCTACTTGCTTTTGCCTGTGCTATTTACTCTCCGGAAAAATGCCTTTATCTTTTTTTTTTTTTAATTTATTTATTTTTAAAGATTTTATTTATTTGTCAGAGAGAGAGGGAGAGAGAGTGAGCAAGCATAGGCAGAGTGGCAGGCAGAGGCAGAAGCAGGCTCCCCGCGGAGCAAGGAGCCCGATGTGGGACTCGATCCCAGGACGCTGGGATCATGACCTGAGCCGAAGGCAGCTGCTTAACCAACTGAGCCACCCAGGCGTCCCACCTTTATCTTTTTTATTTGCCTGTCATCCTCCAAGGCAGATCCAATGTTGCATCTCCTGGAACCTGCCTCTACATCTTTAGGTAAGGTGAAAGGGGATTCCTTTTCACTACCGCAGTGCCTGGTAACTTTTCACGAGAAGTTTATGTTTTCCCTTCCACAGTCACCTCCAGGAAGCTGCCGTGCATCCAGGAGCTGCATTTTCCAGTCCTCTGAAAATCTCAGTGGAGCCACATGACCAGTGACCACCAACGGAATGAGAGTGGGAGTTTGTGTCACCTCTGGGCCGATGTGGATAGGAGACAAGGCTTCTCCACCCTCCCTTTTTCCGTAGGCCAGCTGGGCTTAGTAAAGCCAAGGCTCCATGAGATGGTGGGGCCACAATACAAAAGGAGCCTTGAGCTCAAGTCACCTTGTGCAAGAACTTCATGGAGCAGAGCATGAATGCTAGACTGCCATATAGTCGCCGAAACCTGGGGTATTAGTCATTACAGCAGCTTAACGTGTTCCTACACATGAACATCTCTCATTCCTGATTCGCTTATTTATGAGGTTAAAAAATTAGCCAAAGGGTCTTCTCCCTCAGACCACTGGAATTCTGAAGGGGTGAATTCTATCATAATGGTCTTATTATAGTTTCAACACTCATCTATCACAACACTGTAACATTAAAAAAATATATGGGTTGTGATATTATAGTTGAATGAATTTGTGGCATTCTGTAATTGCTAGAACTAGGACATTTTAGAGGAAAGAGAAGGGCTAGGAGCCATCTGGGAGCTTAGAGTGACTCCTATGTGGGTCTGAATGTTGCAGCTGCCTCCTTTGCTCACCCCACCAAGCTGAGCCCCATGAAAGTCAGAAAGGCAAACAAACCCTTGCCCTCTGGGGAGGTTTGTCAAGGACAAGCTCCACATTGAGAAATATGGGCAGAAATTTCCTTTGTTCTTCAACATTTCTGTTCTACACTGAACAGACTCCAGAACCTACAACCCAGACTTTAAGCAGACATGCGCACTTCTCACTTTTCAGCCACACTTAGAAAACAAACAAACCACTAAAGACTTTATGGTTAGCCATGGAATACGAGTGCCATTTACAAGACTATCTCTATAAGAAAGTGTATTCCAAGGTTCCAAAGAGTTGGCTCAGGAACTCCTATACCATGATCCTGTGTAAGTTGAGAGTTACCTAAACTAAGACATGGGGAAAGAGTAAAACATAAATATTATAGATATAGAAACAAGTCTTCTTTCCCTCAAGTGTTAAAGAAGAGTATATTTCAGCTCTGACCCTCATCCTATATGAGAGTTCATGGAAGCCTTTATGTTTCTCTTTGTCTCCTCAAAGTTCCTATCTTGATCGCTATGAAACGTTATCTTGTAATTTGAGCAAAATGGGTCTTTAAGAAGAGAACTCCCTGAAATCTTCATTTGTAAAAAACTGTTCTCGTATGGCTTTTCCAGTTGACATCAGTTGGCCAGTATTCTTTCACCTGGTTTTTCTTTAGGTGTTTGTCTGATGACTTGCAAAACCCTAGCATTGTTATGCTTACCATCGTCTTTGGCCCTTTGAGATATGTCTGGTTTTGAGCTACTTCAAGTAATCTTCCTCAGTCACTCACTATATTGAAATGAAGCTCTGCTCCATGATTTATTGTATCTTCTTCTTCTTCTTTTAACCAGCTTTAAATTAATTGGTCCCAAGTGTCATCCTTCATTGAATCAATTCACCAGCATTAGTAACATGCATTAACTGGCAATGGCACCAACTTTTTCTCCTTGAGACATTTGTTTCCATGAAAATAGAGAGCCTGTACAGATACTGTTCTCTTCTAAAATGGCAGAAGTAAGGTCCCTAATCCTATGTTAACTCCACATAGAGATCTCTGCTTTTCTCACTAATTCTGGTGTTTATTACTGAGTAATAACAATAGTACACTCTTCCTCCCATCTCTGCCTCCCACCAGAATGCATGAGTTCAAGCCTCTTTAATCTCTTCTCTTAGAATGCCTGCTGTCTTCTGGCTGGCCATAGGCAGGCTGATTCCAGTAGCTGGTCTTTTTCAACACTTTCACATGCCATCTTTTTGAAAGAAAAGATTTGTTGTCTTACCACACACCGTAAATAGTACAGGACACATAAGAATTAGAGAAAGTGAGATAGAAAAAAAATTCTATCAGCAAAAATACCTCTATGAAACTGTAGCATTCTTCTACAGTATGACACCCACCAAATACTCTATGCAGACAAATAGTATATAAAGATGCTCCTTAATGAGGATGTCTATGTAATTTTCCAGGCAATGCATAGAATTATCTTGTAGAAATTTCAGTATTTTTAGAAAAAATGAAAGACTTCTATGATATGTATATTTTATATTTTAAATTAAGATGTGGTAAAAAAAAGTTATTTGTGTGGGCAGGATTTCAACAGAGGGAGGTGGGGAGAGACCATTCCAGAACAGGCAAAGACACAGCAGGTTATAAGAAAGTTTGGGTGGAGACCAGAGAATGTCAGTAGATGGGAGGGGGGGAGCCTAAAGCAAAAGCCTGTGGTACTGGTGGGTGAGGGGCAACGGTTGTTATGTAAAGAAGACTAAAAAATTAGGTTAAAGCCTGGAATCATTTGTCAAGCGCCAAGTACTTGAACTCTGCATTATAATGCATTGAGGAACCATCATGGTGTGTAAGAAAAGGAATGACAGGACAGATCTGTAGAAATCTGTCCTCACTGCCTCACTGGGGAGGGAAGGAAGCGAGGGAGAAAAATTATAAGGCCCTCTGAATCAAGAATCCAAGGCATTGTAGCTAAAGGAGCCGTCATGGGGGATAAAGAGAGAAGTTTGAAAAGATTTCATTATCTTTGCATTTTTGTTTCATTCATCTTTTTGCAACCAGTTGGAATTGATGCTTTCTCTGGAACTGTTCTGGTATGATGACATACCATCAGGAACGTCAGAATAACATTTCTCTATATTAAAAATAGAGTGTTCTGTCAAGATAAACAGTCTATCTAGTGTGGGGACATCAGTGAAACATTAAATATGACTTCAATATTTCTAACCTGGATCATGAAGAAAGTGGTGATGGCATTAATTAAGATGGGGAGCACAGGAGAGCGCTTTTGGGTGAAGATGATGGATTTTCATTTTGACAGATTGAGCTTGAGGTACCTTGGGTGATTCTGATGGATCCTTAAATAGAATTTACAAGTAGGGGTCCATGATTTTGGGAAATCTTCTAATTACATTTAGTTGAAGCATGTGTATAGGCTGGAATTTATTTGAAGCAGATATCATTTGTTCTCATATAACTCTCCTCCCATCATCTTTAGGAGAACTGAGAACCACGGAATGGAAAGTGAAGATGATGCTTCCTTATGGGTTCACTTAGAATGGGAGGTGGCAAGCCACAGGTGATGCTGATGGCTTCCGGGAGGTTTATAGGATTGTTGATTCTAGAAGAGCCCTTAAAGATGGTCCAGCTTGTCCTTATTTTCCAAGGGAACGTGATGACATCCGGGGAAGTAAAGCAAGTGGTCTTGGGTCGCTCAGCCTGAAATCCCAGTCTTTATATCTCTTGTTGAAAAACCGTTTCATTAACTTCTTTTTGTCATTCAATCACTCCAGATTTTCCCACAGCAGGGTTTTTCTTTTTCCATTACTGTATATTTATAGTCAGAAAAATGTGCAAATCTTAAGCGTTCAGTTGAGTAAATTTTGACATATATGATCACTCCTTGGATCAAGATATGGAACATTTCCACTACTGCAGAAGGTTCCTTTGAGCCCCCTTCCAGTCAATATTCCTAATCCCTAGAGAGAGCTACTGTTCTGACTTCTATCTCTGTGGATTACTTTGGCCTATTTTTGAATGTCACGTAAGAGATATCGGTATATGTTGTAACGTACATACAATGTAATGTCTGCGAGGGAATCCCGTCTCTTAACATTTACTTACTTTTTATTGTCCTAAAATGCCTTTACTCTGACTACATAAATGGGCTGGGGGCTACAGTGGAGATTCTGAGGGCACAGGAGCCTGCAGGGAAGCCCTCCGGAGCCCATGTTCTGGACTCCACCTGATTTTCAGAGCAGAAGTGGAATCCCAGTGGAGGGACAAGCTAGATCTTTGGGTGTGACCCATAACACCCAAGGTAATGGATAATTTTTCAAATCAGGAGGACATCCTCCTCTACAGCCCACCCTTATAACTCTAGGATACCTTTGCCAGGTATTCAAAGGACCTCAGGGAGAATGGCAAAGAAATCTGAGTAAATGAAATCTTTGTTATTTACTATTTGTCTATCTTTTAATACTTAAAATGCAAACAGCTAATACATTACATAGCTTTAACGTAGCACAAATTTCCTCTTTAATATTGCATCTCTGAACTTTTTGGGGGGGTCTATTATAGAATTAAAAAAAACTACATCAAAAGATAGAGAATTTTTTAAATTAAAGAATCACAATAATGTTCAGGCTTTTAATTTTTTTTTAATTTTTTTCCCTTAAGTTTTTTTTTCCTTATGTATTTTAATGACCAAGTCAGAATCATTCTTAAGATCCCAAATCTTTCATAGAGACTGAACTCATACCTAGACTTGCAAAGTAGTAGAACCACTAAAATTCTTCCTAAATCTATGTGGATAATCCAGGTTGGTTTAGATAATTAAAAGAAAATTAATATAAATTAATTAGGAGCTAACACCTGCTTTGTATTAATAATAACGCACAATATATATAAAAGAAAAAAATACCTAAATAGCATCCCCATGGCAAAACAGTCCAGCTAAGTGGGGTTAGACATTTCTCATGTTTATATTAGTGAAGTTCTTTAATATAAAAGTTGTTCCAATTCTGAAATAGTGGAAGATAAATTGCCGTTAGTTTATTTCTTCTGATTCATCAATTTCTCTGTATTGCAGAATATTTTCTCTCTGACTTTCTAGAGCATGTGTATTACGGAAGGCTGCATCTTGGAAAATGAAAGTTTTTCCTTAATACTTTTTCCTAAGATTAGCAGGACATTAGACTGCTGCCTCCACATTTTTGTGGAGATATTCCTGCAAAATGCAAATATTTTCTCCAGCTCATCCTGATATCTGAAAAAGCTCAAACTTGGTGAACACAGGAGCTTATGCTAACGTATTACAACAGTTTCTGTTGCTTTTCCGGAATGTTTCCTGGTCAGTGAACATGTCCTTCAAAAATTTTCCACCGTGTCCAAAAAGAAAAAAATTTTTCCCCACTGTTTCCTCTGAAATCTCTTTTAAATTGTTAAGCACAAATGAAAACTTACTGTGTAACTATCAAAGGTGATGGATGTTAATAGGCTTACAGTGGTGATCATTTTGTAATATATAAAAATACTGAATCATTATGTCGTACACCGGCAGCTAATACAATGTTATATGTCAATTACCTGTCAATTACCAAAAAAAAAAAAAACTAGAAAAGAAAAAAAGAAAAAACGCCTCCATGGTCACTGTTTATCATCAGACAGTGCCAACAGTCTCCTGACTGCAGCCCACCTTCGAGGAATCGATTGTACCATCAGCACCGCAGCCCCTTCTCCCAGTGACGTCAGGGGGTAGGCGGGGCAGTGAGCAGGCAGCTGGGCTTATTCTTCACTCCTCAGTGCTTCTCCAATGTTCTATGGCACCAGAGTCTTCGTTCAGCAACGCATCCCCTTGTGACACACGCTCACTCTTCCCATGCTTCCTGTTGTCATCGTTTGGATCCGAGGACTGAACATTCGGCTCACAGGCTCCGTGTCCACTCCACCCATTGCCATCACCAGTCGGGTCCCCAGCGGTGATGTGGATGACCTGCCACCCCTCTGGACTCTTCGTCATTCCCTGACTTTCTCCACAGCCCTTCCATACAACCTACCTACCTCTTGGTCCAGCTAACATCTTCGCCTGCTCTTCCCGACCTAAACCAGGCATCACCTTGTCTTCCTCTTCATCCCCAGGAATGGCTCCTTACCTCTCCTCTAGAAGTGTAGAGCGCCTTAAGGCTATCATTGTGACTCACTTATTGTATTTCAATGATCACAAGGACACTATCTGGAATAAGCTGTGTGACTGTGTAGCCCCAGTTCCCTCTTCTGTAAAATGTGGCTAAAACTTGCTATAAAACCTAAAACTGTTACTACCTCTAAAAGCATTAGAACAGTGCCCGGAACTTAAGAAAGGTTCAGTGAAGTCATGCATCCGTACTGTTGTGATGTGTCTGTCTCCTTCGCTGGGTGAGGATGTTGGATTCTATCATCTTCATCTTAGACCCTTTGAGGTCTACCCATGCTTCTGCCCCGGCAGGTGCTCCGTAAGTGGTGGCCTGATGATGGGGCCATGATCATGATCACTATCGTAGCCACAAAAGGGTTCTAGACAAATCAAGTTGTTCCCTAGGGTTAACTCTGAAAGACTAAATGGATCTATCCATGGTGGTTAGTTAATCTTTCCAGGGAAACATCCCTCTGCCATCTCAAAAATACTAACAAACACACAAGCAAACAAAAACCAAAAAACAACAAACACAAAATCATTTCTGATTTGGAAAGTGACCCCCACGCTCGTGGCTTATTGTCTCCTCACTTCTCTCGGCCCCTTCAGATGTTCGGATTCTGGATTGCACTCATTTCCACCTCCTCAGGGGCCTCACACCCCAGACAGCCCCCCTCTCCCATTCCCCCAACCTCTTCTTGTTTGCCAGATTCTCCTCCTTACTATAATGTGAGCTCAGGTCTCCACCACATACAACAGCTGTGAAAGCAAACAAAACCATAGGCCCCGATCCCTGTATCCACTTCCACTCACTCCACAGGCTCTTACTTTTGGACAGTGACCACTACATGTTAAACTTGACAGATGCTTTAAGTCCTTATTTTTGTGACCTCTCAGTTCGGTAGTACCAAACACCTTTTCCTTGTTCTTCTTGAAATCCTGTCTTCATCTGGTCCCTGGGATATCACAGTATCCCTATTTCTCTGCTCATCTGCTACAAGCTGTTTTGCTTCCTTCTATCCCTTAAATGTGGGTCCCATTCTCAGACATCTTCTTCCCTGTCTCTACACATTTGTCCTGGGCCATCTCATTCATGCAGAAGGCACCAGGTACTTATTTCCTGATGGTTCTCTTGGTGATGGTGACTCTCACACTGTTTATTTCTGACTCTGGCCTCTCTGTTGGGATCCAGACTCATATGAATGCTGCCTTTAGACGTGTCCTTTGGGATAGATGCTACCATAGCCTATACCTGGACAAGGGCTCCACCTGCTCATCGTCAAAACCAGAAACACTGGTTTCATTCTAGAACCTTCCTTTCTACTTCATCCTCACAGCCATTTGTTAAAATCAGTGGACTCTATCTCCTCAGGGTCTCTCATGTCTCTACCCCTATGTTGCTGTCTCCCCCTTGCATTCCCCCCGTCTCTATCTTAATATAGGCTTCCCATTGCTTCTTGTCTGTCTTTCCATCTTCTCTCCGGTGAATGCAAATCTGATTGCGTTCTGCCCCTGCTCACTGTAACTGTCAGGGACAGGTCAAGCAAAAACTGTCCCCTGAGCCCACAGCACATCAAGTGCTCTGTCCCCAGCTCTCTGCTCCCCAACACAAGGGCTCCCTGCTGTAGCCACTCCCTGCTGAGTCCTTGGGTTCTGTCCCCGCACAGCTTCCCCCGCTGGTGTGCCCCTCCTGCCACGTCTTCCTTCCCGATCTCCACTCCTCCCCACGTTCTTCACTTTACTGGCTCCTGCTCAGGCATCACAATTTAATTAAAGCGTTACACTCCCTGGGAAGCACTCCTTGTCTTCCGGTCAGTTTCGGTCCTCCTCCTCTGAGCTCTCAGCCACCTCAGTGTGTTCTGGGAGGTGGTGTGGTCTGGTGTTAATGGCAATGACTCTGGGACAGACAGAAAGTGTTTGGGGGCAGGCACCAGCCCTGCCACTTCCTAACTGGGTGATCTTGGCAACTTACTTGCCCTGTGCCTCAGTTTCCTCATTTTTAAGGCAAGGATTTTCATGGTATTGCCCACGTCAAAGGCTGGTTAGGATGTGAGGTGATTTACATAAAATCCATGCAACAGTGCTGGAGACACAGTGAGCCTGAATAAAGCCGAGCTATTTTTATTATTATTGTACCTACTGGTTTACTTGTCTACTTTCCAAAACAAAACTCTAATTTCTCTCTGAGGGAAGGGAGCCATGACTATGTCTTTTGACTATGTTCCCTCGGCACCTTGCACAGCATCTGGAACATTGTAGGCACTCAATGAACACTCACTGAATGCATGAACACATACAGACATTAAGTGAAATATAGCCTTAAAATTGTACCTGTGAAGTATGCTAATGAGTAACATCCGTCTAATTTTATCTTGCATGTTTTCTGACTTGCACAGTAAGATGTTGAATGATATCTCATTAACCTAGTGTAACTGACTCACTGTTCCCAGAGTCAAGAATCTTCTACTCCTGACAGGAGGGCACGATGTAGTTAATTAACAGAAATGTTATTCTGGAAGCCATGAACTGTGTAGGCATGAACTGTGACAAAATTCCTCGGGGACACAAGCAGAGAAACAAAATTTGAATTCCTATCAGAAAGAGATCAGAAAGCCTACCAAGGCAAAGGGGGAAAAAGCAGTAGAGACAGTTTTTAAAAGTGTGACTTCAGGAACCACCTTTCCTGAGCTTCCTGGCCAGGAAACCAGTGAGGTGTGCAGAGCACCTCAGCCATGCACGTGCTCGAGAGACGGGTGGGGATAGAGCGTGTCACCTCCACCCACGGCCCGTGCTTCCTGCAGAGGAGAGTCTGGAGTAGCGCGGGAAACGGGGCAGCAGCAAGCCTTCACCTGGCCATTTTTCCTCCATGTTCTTCAGGAAACCATTGCTTCTTGTTTGCTTTGAGGAATTTTTTTCTCAAATACAGATACCTGTCCTTTTTTCCAAGGAACCTACAGGAGATGCTCTAGCATGGTGCGCATTCGATGTCTCTGCCACTAGGGGGCTCTCATGTCTGCCCTTAGGAATTGGCAGAAGCTCTGGAGGACTCCAAGTGGAGGCCAGCCTCTAGTCTGAAGGTCCCACCCTTCTTGACCAGCGGGAAGCACTCTGACAAAACAAGGCCATCATTCTCCGTCTGCATGGAGTTTTCATATGATGGAAAGCCTGGGGAAACTCTGAGCATCTCTGAAGATGTTTCATCATCAGAAATAACTGAAATTCTACCATGCAGGTGCTAAGTAGAAACCTTTGCTCTGTCTATAATTGGTGTGCCTGCTTTCCAACCCAGGCACAGGCTTACAAAACAAAGACAAGGCAATTTTATAGAAGCATACAGCACTCAAACATGGACTGTCAGTCTTCTTTTTTGCCATGAGGTATTTCTAAAATACAATCCAACTGATGTAGAAGTTGGAAAATAGTTTGAATCAATTAATTTTAACTGTGGAAATGAAAATCCTTTTAAAATAATTCCAATCCTTAATTCATGTAAAGAGAGGATGGCTCTTTAATTACTTTTTTGTTTTTGAAGATTTTATTTTTAAGTGATCTCTATACTTAACATGGGGCCTGAACCTACAACCCTGAGATTAAGAGTCACAGGCTCTACTGGCTGAGCCAGCCAGGTGTCCCTGACTATTTACTTTTTAATTCTAGGGCTAGAATATTTTCAGTTTTCCTTTACATCTATACTGAGTATCCCCAGGGATATGATCGTGATACCTCCTAGATCCTAAAATAAATGCTTTATGAGTATCCATATTCTATTATCATAATGGCCCCACAAATTACCACCCTCATTTTACAGAACAGGAAATTGGGACCAAGGACTTGGATTTCGACCCGAGACTATGAATTCCAAGGACTGCTAATCACAGTTCACTATTTTACCAAAAGAATCCCATGGGATTATAGCCGAAAAAAACTTGCCTGAGATTCCCTTTTTAAAAGACCATATTGCATAATTACAACTACAAAAAGAGAAAAATATGCCACCAGATATTTCTGGGAAATGGGTTTGGTATCATGATGCATAAAGGGCAGAGACTGGGAGAAAGGAGACACTTTGATGTGGGGAAGGGACACTGAGATTTTGGGGAGAGACACAGGACCTTGACTTGTGTCCCCATTCTGTCATCTATGCTGATTCTTTCTTGGTCTGAACAGCCAGGAGAGCCTGATGTGTGCAAATACTCACCAAACCTGGGCGTGTGTGGCCTGTACATTCTGGAAGCTGATTCTCTCTGCCCGGAGGATAAAATGGCTCTGGAATGATGAGAACTGCCCTTCTCTCCCCCAGCGTACCCCCACCTCCCACATTTGGCATTCTCCGAGCCACATGACCTTGGAAGGGTCCTTGGGACCCAAGGCAAGCTGAGCTGAGCCAGAAAGCATCTGCTCTTGCTCTGATGATGTTAGTTTCTGTGCTCTTAGCTAAATAAATTCAGAACGGAACCCTTTAGAGGGTGTGTGGGTTGGGGGCCTCTTCTGGTAAGCTACAGACTCGGAAGTTTCTACGTAGAACTCAATGCTGTGTCTATGCCACATCATTAACTCATACAGACATTAATTTTTATGATCCCTCTTTTCCTTTGTATGATTCCTCCCACTGTCTTGTGTTTTACTCCTGATCATTTTACACAATCCTCTGTCTCCTCTTAACCCCGAACCCTTGGAAAAGAAACACACATATAAACTTTAAATACACAATCTTTCCCCGTGTTATGGGAGCAATTTACTCTCTCAACTTCTTCCTTGGATAGCATTGCGTGGGAATGTCTGAATGCACCTGCTTCCTTGGGAGCAGTCCAAGGAGGGGTGCTTAGGTCTGTCTCGAGTTTGCGTATCTATCTTTTAGCACCTTTGCCAGAATGAAGGTGACCACTGATGTTAGGATCCAATGACGCCACATAATCAGGGTCAGGATCAGCCGGAAGTGCCAAGAGAGGCTACTGACAAGTTGACAGAGAGTTTATACTCACATTTCAGCTCGAGTTTGATGAAATCCGTGTTGCCCAGATTTTCCAGAAACACTCCCCGGGGGATTAATGTTTTGAAGTAGAAAGAAATGTCGGCACTAGTTTCCCCTTGGAAAGTAGAGAAGTGCAGGTAGGATGATGGATTTGGGAAAGAAGCAGCATTCCAGTAATTCCCTATGGGAGAAAAAAAATAACAGGGTAATTTATACCGTGATCATAAGAGTAACAAAAGAGAGCCGTTTCTTGAGTTTTAACAAGTTTCCATTGGCAATGGCTCGTTTCCTTGTATCCTGCTGCACATCACTGCACAAAATCCCCACAAACTTATTTTTGACTTTCCCGAAGTTCCATGTGTGTGTAAGAAAGTGTTTTATTGATGATCGAGAGTTGGGGCTCCTGCCAAGAGCAGCTGTGGAGGGACGCTAGGGAGTAAGTGCCAGTAGAGGAGAACATGGAGAGACACCCCTTGGCACAGCCTCTGCGGGTCGGGCTGTTTTGAACTTGCACATATGCACGGTGGCTTAGGTTTGGTGCAAGAAGCATTGGGCTAGACCTAGAGGAACAGAACAGGAATGGGGTCTTTGGTATTCTGTTCTTGCTTCTCATCCACCTTTGAATAACCAGTGCCTGCTCAGTCACCCGGTACAGGTGTTGCAGGGATACAGCGTGGGGAAGAGGGTAGCTCTGGAAAGAGAGGCGCTGGGGAGAGGCTGGATGACTGGGGAAGGCCATCATTTTCCCATCCCTCCCATTTAAACCTCCATAGGCTCATTGCTATAAAGGGAATGTCTCCCCCGTCAACCTCTTCCTTTCTGGGGATTTCAGGTGCAGAGTGCTGAGCAGAGCCCACCTACGGGTTCTCCATTAGCCTCCACCCTTGAACCCATTCAGAAGACAGGGTTCTATACTCCTCTCCCTCCTTGCTTGATCCTAGCCAGTGTCCACAGCAGAAAAGCAGTTTACAGGACAAAATAAAACACCCAACTAAACTATACGATTTACATTCCATGAGAACAGATGGGCCAAGAATTCAATACAACCAGGAGCTGACTCTTGATTTTATCTCCAGGGGAGAAATTCCTTCTGAATGTGCACATGTCTGAGTATGTTTACTGTCATGGCTAAGGTCTAAAGTACATAAGCACTTTCAAATAGCTCCCAATGCCTTTCCCTGTAATACTACACCCAACTTAATATCATCAGATTAGGCCCAAGATGGAGTCACTCATGCAAAGCCTCACGTTGGCAAACCCAAACTTAATGAAGTTCTAACCCCTTGCTCTCCCAGGGAAGAAGGCTCAAGTCAACCAGTCGCCTTTTGTCTACACAGCATGCATTACTCCAACTGGGCTCCAAGTCTCCTTTTGCTCCATACAAGGGAAATAACTCTACTTTAGCCAATCAGCACAAGAGCAACTTTCTTGCTTCTCCTCACTTTGGTCTAGAAAAATTACTTTCTTTCCACAGCTCTTCAGAGATACTTTCTCTCTGCTAGATTAGATGCTTCCTGATTCACGAATCACTGACTAAAACCCTACTAGGTCAGGAAATTGTCTGTGGAAAATTTTCTTCTAACACTTGAATTTTTTTTTTTTTTTACTTTACACTGATTTTTGTTATATCTTTCCTTCAGAGAACATGATTAATCAATTAAGCTCACTCTACTCATTTTTATACTGTTTTTTCCTCTTTCATGAAAATTATGCATATATACAATATTAAGTTCAACTGCTATTCTTTTTTTTTTCAAGATTTTTATTTATTTATTTGATGGAGCAAGAGAGAGCACAAACAGGGGGAGCAACAGGCAAAGGGAGAGGGAGAAGCAGGCTCCCCTCTGAGCAGGGAGCTCGATGTGGGGCTTGATCTTGGGACTCCGGGACCATGACCTGATCCGCAAGCAGACGCCTAACCAACTGAACCACCCAGGTGCCCCTCAACTGCTATTCTTTTTTTTTTTTTTTTTAAGATTTTTTATTTATTTATTTGACAGACAGAGATCACAAGTAGGCAGAGAGGCAGGCAGAGAGAGAGGGGGAAGCAGGCTCCCCGCTGAGCAGAGAGCCTGATGCGGGGCTCGATCCCAAGACCCTGGGATCACGACCTGAGCTGAAGGCAGAGGCTTAACCCACTGAGTCACCCAGGCGCCCCTCAACTGCTATTCTTAAGTAAAACTATTTTTTTTTGTTGGTACTGCTATATTTAAACCATAATTTTACATTAAATATATAATACTACTGTATGAGATGTTTAAAAAACCCTCTTATTTAAGTCACTTTATTTATTTTTGTTTTTAAAGACATTTAGGAGATAGTGACATCTAGATGAGTGAATGGCCATTTAGAACCAGTGAGTCAATGCAAAATATGTTTGTAAATGTCTTCATTACGGTAAAACAGTGGTGTGGTGCTGGTCGAATCCAAAAGTCTTTTTTTTTTTAAATTAATTAATTAATTTATTTGACAGGCAGAGATCACAAGTAGGCAGAGAGGCAGCCAGAGAGAGAGAGAGAGAGAGAGGAAGGGAAGCAGGCTCCCCTCAGAGCAGAGAGCCCTATGCAGGGCTCCATCCCAGGACTCTGGGATCATGACCTGAGCCAAAGGCAGAGGCTTTAACCCACTGAGACACCCAGGCACCCCGAATCCAAAAGTCTTAATGCAGTTTGGAGCTTTTTTTTTCTAAATTGCAGCATCATAACTTTCATCAGGAGAAAAATAGATGAGTTTCCTCTTAGGCAGAAGAACATGGTATGATATTAGTTAGAATAATGCCAGAAAAGAAAGAATCTTAGTTATTGCGTAAGTTGATATCATCTGAGGGCCCAGGGCTCTTCCTGACTCGAGATCTAGCTGAACATATTGTGAGGGGACTTTGGGCTCACCCTTTCCCGCTGATGGAGAATGAAAGGTCTCTCGAGATAAAACCCAGATCAAACTAGAAGCTGCAGCCCTCTCGCCAACCAGAGTTCTGGGAGGAACGGAGCCCAGTCCCGAGGGCCAGCGGGATGCACCTCACCCTGACTGGGCGAGAATCCTCTAACAACCAAGGAGCCTTTGAGGCACAGAGTCCTCAGCCATGCTTCAGCCTAAAGCAAAGCATTTCTGTCTCTTGAGGCTGAATCCCCAGGACATGAATGTAATTAACATTTTAAAGTTTCATTCCAATCTAGAGCATTCCTGTTTTCGGAGGTGGTGATGTATTAACAGAAGGGCAGTTGTCTAAAATGATTCTAGAAAAAGGAATGCTATAAGTAAAACATGTCAGTATTTATTCGAGGTCCAGGGCCGGTTATTCAGACAGAAATATCCCCGGAGAGGAGAAGGCACTTCAATCAGTTCTTCCGGTTTGATGAAAGATCCCCACAGACCACGATTCCATTTGTTCTAATTCTATGCTCACTAAGCAACTTCGAACTAATTTGGCCTTTGGAATAGACATATTCACAGGGAAATTGAGCCTTGTGCAAGTGGTGGTTACCGGTCATCCTCCCGGAAATGTTGGGGTTCTCTCGTGCTTATCTCTGGAGCTGTCATCTGCTGTATGTCCCGAGTCTCTCCACATCCTTGATCAGCAGTAGGGAGGACTCTCTCGGGACCTGTCTGGTGGCTGAGGGGTCACCCAGGAGGTGCTGAAGGAGACCCACGGGGGCACGAGCAAAGGACATCAGAAATTCTATTGAGTGGTACATGATAGAGTTGGCAAGCAAAACACGCGTACTGGGGATGCGCGTGTGAGGGTTTTGACGGGCAGGATAGATAAGAAAGTTCAGGTGCCCCTGTTCCAGACCCTGACAAACTTCTGTGAGGTTTGCTCTGGAGAGTATGTGGCCCAGTCCCTGGGATTTTTGGTTATAACAAAATAACATGAGGGCTTTTTTTTCCCCCCTAGGGCTCACTGTGCTTCATGATGCCAGAGGCTTTTAGCATTATTATTGTTGATATTGTTCCCAACTGACCATAAGCTCCTTGAAAGCTAGGACAGAACCACTCCATCTCCGTAACCTTTGCCCCAGAGCATAGTAAGTACTCAATAAATAGTTATTAAATCTGTGAATAAGTGAATAGCTGCCCCTCTGGGTTATATCCAATTCCACTCCATATGCAAAGTCCTCATGGGACAAAATCGACCTTATGGGAACCTGAGTATTGAAGACATTAAATAAAGATAAATAAAAGCTGACACTGCTTTACCACCTCCTGGTACCTGGACACTGCCTTCACCAGCACACCCTGATTTTTCTTATCCGTGACTTAATTTCTATTTTTCCCTACAGACCTCCCTGAACAACACTATGCATTCGCAGGACTGATGGTCTCATAACCTTAAGATTATTGAAATAGCTGCAAATTGTACTTGCTATCAAGGCCAGGGATATAGAGGGGAAAGTGACATTGGATGAGAATGCCAAGCTGGAAATAAGAGATTTCGCGGTATGGCAAGGACTGGTGTCTCAGCAGATGTGGATGGGAGAAAGGATGCAAGGCTCAAAAGTGTGAAGCAGAACGGAAATAACTCTCTGAGACTGGAGGGGCCAGTCAACAGCCACAGAATAACAAGGCAGTAAAGGGGTCAGGGAACCAGCCCAGGGCTGTCAACAGTCATCAAAGGCTGGGCAAGATGGCTGGCGTGAGGTGGACCACTCCACCTCCTTGGAAACCACTCGGTCATGTGAGAAGCTTTTTAAATACATCCTGGGCCAGGTCTGGGCTCATCTCCTGTGGCAGGAGAGCCAGAGGTATCTCCAGCAAGCGCAGGGAAGTGGGCCTGGGACAGGAAACCAGGCCTAGCTGACATCTGTCATCCCTGCAAACCTTAGTGAATCATTAGTAGAAAATGCTGCGTCATATGTTGATCCAAATTCTTCAAGAGCCGTTTATTTTAAACTCAGCGATGATCATTTGGCATGGGATTCTGACTTCAAGATTTCCAAGGATATTTTCTGTCGGGCAGCATTAAAGAATTTCAATCTACAATGGAACTGGACAATATGAAATGGAAAATCTCACGCATGTGCCCTCAGGAAAAGAAAACTTCAGGACTGACAGACCGATTTCCCACAAATGCCCGATTTACAGAAATCGGATAATGTTGGAATTTTCTAAAATGATAAGGAGTTGGTCAGGGGCTACCTTGTCACAATCTCAGGAAATTTTTGCTTATGGTTTCCAGAGGCATGAACAAGAAATGACCCGGGTTGCGTTGGTCTTGAAAAATAAGCTGAACTGAGCTTAGTTTGTCTGACTGGACTGGTTTTGTCTGCTTGGGGAATTTTCACAGCTGGCCTCTGTTGGTTGTTTATTTTAACAGACCTAACTGAACTCTCTCCTCTCTGCCCCAAAACACAGCCTTCCCCAAACCCTCAGCGGATGCCTGGAGTCTGCTACGGTCTTTGTGTCCCAAACTGCCAATGCCTATGGTATTCCCAAATAAACTCATCTTTTTGACAATTTTGAGCTTGCCTTGATTTACCTTTTCTTTTTTTTTTTTTTTAGGTCGACATCAGCAATTAGTTTGAAGCCTACAAAGAACAGAGGAAAGAGCAACCCTCTACTCCACCCATTCCTTCCCAACCCAATTTCTCAGCAACAACTCCTACATGTTAACTCTTTCATGTCCTTGTATTTCCAAAATACATGTGTTGATATGTATTAACTTATGTGTTGTAGATATACTTGATTGATTTTCCTGAATGCAAGGTGAAGACTGAGCATTTTTAGAAGCCCCTCCTTTACTCCCTTTCTCCACATTCTCCCAAACTAGCAAACTCACTGATTTTTGGTGATACCGAAATTCAACATTTACATTTTTAGGACTATTATTATTCACTAATGAGCCACCTAGTAGATTCTAATTCTATTTTATGTATATAATTTTTTTGTTTCTCTTGAATCAATAATTACCTATTTTCTCGTTGGCTTGGTTTTCTTTGTACCTGTCATAAATTCTCTCCAAATTCTTTAGCACATCTTTAGAACTCTTCCCACAAATGTTCTCAGCGTGATGCACATTGGGTAATCTAGTGGCCCCTCTTTTTGTCCCTCAGAGGCACCCTCTAGAGCCTCTGTCTTTCTGTTGCCCTGTGGGCAGGTCCTTCGCAGGGCTGATGCACAGCTCTGGTTCTGGGACTGTCTCTTGCCCTGACATCAGGCCATCCTTAAGCTACTCTTCAGTATGAAATGCCCAGATTTCTGGACCCTGTGACTTTCAGGCATCCCTCTTTCTGGGTCTACACCCTCATTTCCGCAGGCACATTCTCCTGTAGTCTTTTCAGAAAAGGAATATAGGAGGTCAGCCTTCTAAATCTTTGCTTTTCTGAAGAATCATTATTTTACTTTCCCACCTAGTTGAGACACTCCAGGAAACTATTCTTCCATGGAATTTTAAAGGCATTTCTTCACTATCTTCAAGGTCTCTGTGTGGTTATTGAGAAAGCTCATGTTCTGATTACTACATCTTGTATGTAACTGATGGGGATTAGGACATGCTCCCCTAAATACAGCACCTTAGTATACCGAATATTTCAAGCTGAGAGAATGTAAGAAATGGCAGGTGCAGGAAGGACTCTTTGACCCTCTCTCGAAGCAGGTCACGGACCCTCAAGTGAGGTGGCCTCCCTCTCCCTGAGGAAAGCAGCACCTTCATCTCGAAAGACAAAGGGACTTGAGAGGAATCAAAACAGCTTGCCGAATTTCCCCCAGCTTACTACACATAGCTCATACATGGTCCCATCATGCCTTTCCACAACTTTCTATTACTTATCAAAACTAGTATAGAAACACTCAGGTTTAACCATTTCTTTATGAGGGCTCCCGTGTCATGTAAAACTTATTTTAAATAAATCTGTATGCTTTTCTCCTGTTAATGTGTCTTTGTCAGTTTAATTTTTAGATCCAGCCAGGAACCCTAAGAGGAATGAGGAAAACATTTTCCTCTCCTACATAATTTGTACCTTTTTCTCTCTGGAAACTGTCAGGATATTTCACTCCCTTAAATGAAACTTCATACGACTGCCTTGTTATGGATCTCTTCCCCACATGAGGCCTGGGGCTTTCATCTTTCCAATCCTCCTTCTCACATACCTACTAGTTTTACATTTATCTTTATTTATCTTACTCTTTTGCATTCCTAATTCAGATCTTTGTTCTTTGTGCTCTGCTTTGTTGAACATTCCTTCAGCTTTATTTTCAACATTGCTATTGTGTTTTTATTTCAGCAATTACATCTGTAATCTCCAAGTATTATTTCTTGTTCTCAGATAGCCCTCCTTTCTATAGCACTCTGTTCTAGGTTGTCTGTTATTATTATTGCTGTTGTTATTAGTTTTTGATGCAATGTTTTCTTATCTGAGAAAATTAATTTCATTTTTAAAACTTTTCTTCTGCTTTCTGCATTATTTGTTTCTTCTGAGATTCCCTTCCCTGCTGTGTCGTTAGCTGGACTCCTCCTTTCACGACATCCCTGACATCACCTTCAGCGGTTGGTAAGTCTTGCCTTTCCATTCATACAGCCCAGTGAAGTACTAGTGAGTGGACTGGACCCTGTGAGTGCGTGGATCTCAGGGTGGTGGTGGGTTTATTGATGACCAGGCTTTACCACAATGTGGAAAGCTCACCATCTCATCAAAGGGCCCCCAAATGTCAGTATCTGTGATCTTTATATGGACATAGATCATGTGATTTCTTGAGAGAATCTTCCAACTTTCTCATGAGGAATATACATGTGGTAGTCAGTGTTCTGCTCAGAAGAAGGAGGGTGAGGGGTTCATAGTAGATTTCCATGTCTTTCTCTGTTTTAATGGAGGAATTTTGCTTCTTTTTCCTTTGGTGCCTGCTGTCTGGAGCATAAATCTCTCACCTCCTGCTTGGGTAGAATAGGACAGCCACTGGCATGGTTGGAGAATGTGACCTAGGGGTGTGGCTGATCCCATACAGACTTCTAACCTGTCCTCTGTGAGCCTAACCCCCATGGGGCCTTCTGCCCACTCCCATTCCTAAACCTGTTGGAATTTGCTGAAGGAAGGGAGGGAGCACCTGAGCATGTGACAGGCTGGAGGTCCCCCTGTGATGGGGGTGGTTGCAAGCGCAGGGAGTGCTGCGGAGGTGGGGGGGGGGTGACAGTACGTGATCTCGCAGGGCTCTTCTGGTTTGTCACTTGGTGATGCCGCCCCATGCTTGTCCACACCCAGGCCCCAGAGTCAGAGTCTAGCTCTGTCACCCACCCCCACTGGGTGACTTAGGAGCAGGTTCTTGATCTTCCTGGATCTCAATTTCCTCTTTTGTACAGTGGAATAACAATGGAAACTCTCTTATTGGGTGTTGAGAATTGCAGAAGATAATCACAGAAGAAATGGGTTTAGCAGCACAACCGAAGCATTCAATACGTTATTGCTACTGTTACTGCTACGAAGAACACGTTTGTTGATCAGGATGACTGATGGCTCTGCTGTCACATGCAGTTGCTGTCTGAGGGCTTGGCTAAGGAGCAGGGGAGGATGGGAAGGGCTCTTCCACTCCTTAAACAGGTACAGGGCTTGTCAGCAAACTCTCCTGAGCCTTCCTTACCCCAGGGGTGAATTCTCTAAGGTGGAGCACTAAGCCACCCCCAGCTACACTGAGACAACCTCTGATTCTGACTTCTCTAGCCAGGAGGCTCATCTCAGACTCATAGCCATGTCTGCCCTTTTGGCCTGTTCTCTTCTCACCCTTCTGCACCCCATTTACTGGCTCTCAAAACTGTGTGCTCCCTGTTTCCTCATCTCCTTACTGCCTTAAAAAAATTCCTTTAGGACACACAAATGGGAGTCACCTTGAGCCTTGGTAATGTGGTTTATAGTTTTGTAGAGCAGCCACTGAACAAAAATCCGATGAACAAAGGAATGGCAGAGCATCTAAGAAAGCAGATAATCCATAGATAGTCTCATTTGAACAAAGGTAAGCCCAAGAGACCTGCAGGCGTTCTTTCCTCTCCTCAGTGAGGAGATGGGTAACTAGAAGAGGAGAGACTCGGCATTTGACCATGTGGAGGAGACTGCACGTGGGCTCTCCAGTCGTGTGCTCTGGTTTGGTGAGACATGGCTGCCAGTGTGGTCTGTATGCTAATGGTTGTCAGGTCTAGCAGTTTTCTCGGATCCATCCAATGGCCCAGTCCTGGGACCACACTGAGAAGCGTAGCTATAGCTTTTGCTTAAATGGCAAGCAATTTTCAAATCTAACCCCAAGGTTAGAAATTTGGGTACTCGTTATGTTATGCCATGAGCCTTCTATTGTTTACCAGGGGCTGGGTGCTATTTACAACAATAAGCCAGATGGCTTCATTTGCATGTAGATTTGAGTCTATTTGTAGAGGTGTCCTTATGGGTAGGAAAAAAAAATGACTTCCTTAATTAAACCATTTTGTACAGTCAGGAAAGGTAAAAGTAGCTTTGTTCAGCTCCCAGCCTGATTTTATAGGGCAAATTCAACTTCAAAATGAAGGGCTCTAAGTTAAAATGTCATTAACTTGCAAGGTGTCACCCTCACCAGCAAGCCTTTCTGAAGCTATAACCCACAGGGCCTGTGGGCGGGGTCAACAATGTAATACATCTTTCACCCAGTGTCTCTCTGGGATTTGGTTCCTGTGGGCAAGAATGGGGTCAGGGTCCCACAGAGAAAGAGAATGCAAGAGTGAAATGCTGGAGGTCACCGATGCTTTCTGCCCCTGCTGTGAGCTGACCAGCAGCCTGGTTATGGGGGGAGGTGATGAAACAGACTTGCTCCTGATCAGTCATAGAAACTCACATGTTGAATCTGTCAATGGTGCATATAAACACAGTGGTACTAAAGACATAATTTTATTTTAGTTTGTATGCTCGAAACAGTTGTATGTAGTCAGATATTTGGAGATGGGGAGCAGGTCTAAAACTCTCCAAAGTCTCCATGTTAGAACCTAAATTTCCTCAAACTTTCCTTATTGGGACTAGTAGTTACGCCTAATTAGTTACACTAGTCATCATAAATATAATGGGATGCAAAGGTAAAAATATTCACCAGAAGTGGAGAAATGAATAACTAGGTTTGTACTGGAAATATCTGCCCTCCCTGCTCTTCATTTAAACTTCTGTCTTGGGTAAATTCTTTGGGTAAAAAGGTTTCTTGGGTAAAAAGATTTCTGTGTGATCGATTCCAAGGAAGGAGGAAATAGGAAGCCTGAATGTCTTCTACCCTGGTGAACAAAGGATTGGGTGAAGATCTGTTTGCTTTAGCAAAAAGAAGACTGTCGCATCTGGAGGTTGTAGGACAAATTTATGTCACTACATGCAGGTTGAAATTAAAAAATACTGAACAACTAATGTAGTTTACAGGAGTGGCCATAGGAGGGCTCCTCCAGGGACTGCCTAATTTTCAATGCTTGCATGGAAGTCCCAGGAATAAATCTGCTTTTCTTTCTCTTCCTGAGCGATGTGATGTCACTCCTTTTCGTGATTTCAAGCACTAACCATAAATCAGTGATTCTGAAATTTATGCACACAGATCGCTACCATGAGTTCAAGATTAACATATGGGTTTCTTACCAGGCCACTTTGCTTTGACCTACAAGTACCTCAAACTCTAAAAGACCGAAAGTGAATATATATTTCTTCTAAATTAATTCTGCATTATTCTCCCCTTTGGAGCTGTTCCCACTCTGCCACTCAAGCCAGAAAACGAGACTCATTCGCCAACCCCCGCCCCCTACCCCGGGCCTGATAACTGCATCTCGGAAATACTCTACGGGTATGTCCCCTCCTCTCTGTTCCTTCTGATGCCAGGGCTCAGGCCACCCCTCTGGCCTGGACGACACACTAACTTCAGGTTCTGCTTCCAGGATCTTGAATCCGGTCCTTACACAGCCAGCAGAGGAATCTTGTCAAAATGCACAGCTGACAGTTCCACTCTCAGGAATAAAACCTCTCCTGGTTCCAAATGCCTGTGGAACACCTCGCGAACTCCCGGGTGTGGCACATCAGGCGTTGGCGTACCTCTCCAGCCTCCTCTCCCCCTCCCCCGCACCTCAGAGCACGTGCTTGGCCACACGCAGCCACGTGACTTCCCACCACCCACAATGCTGTGTGTGGATTCCCTGTCGCTATTTGCATGGCTTCTTCTTTCCAGACTTTCCTCTCCAGGCTCCCCTTCCCGGCCCTTCCTGCTCACACATTGCATCTGGCTTAATTCCTTCTCTCCCATTAAGGTCCAGTTCAGGGGCCACCTCCTCCAGGTGGCCTGCTGACCCCTCCCCCGCAGGGCACGCACACTTCCCCTGCGCTCCGATGACATCTTGTATCTATCATTGTGCTTAACTTACTGCATTATTACAATTACTTTCATGGCTTCCTCTCCTCTGCGAGGCTATAAACTTCAGAGGGCAGAGATTATATTTTCTATTTCTTTCTACCTGTCATTTCTAGCCTCACACACAGATCTGTTTCACTTATGTTTCCCGAGGAAGTTTAAAAAAAAAATTGTCCTTAAAAAAGATCTGAACTGTTGATCCCACTACTAGTTCTTACCACTCCTTGGTGACCATCTGCAAAATCTACCTTCTCCTGTTTCTGAATCGAAGAATTATTTAGACCATTTGGATGGGAGGTTTTGTTTTTGTTTTTGGGTTTTTTTTGCATTATTTACCTGGACTTTTAGGCATATTCAACATTTCCCTTCTCAGAGACCTGACACGCAGGCCCTCTTCTAGAACACGGAGTCTTTAGCATGCACTCATGGTGGCCACTGATGGTCCTGTGGCCGGCCAGACCCATGGGTGTCACCTGTCTTTACTATGTCTCCCTTTGCTATCTACTTCCTCTTATCTTTTTCTCTCTCCCTACGTTTGTAATTCATGCCCTCCTACCATTCGGTTCCCCTTTTATCATCGGCCCTGTTGCAAGGAAGCAGGGTCACAGCACAGATGTAAAAGCCTGTGCTGTGTTTAGCCATACTCGGCCACCGTGCAGAGCAGGGGCACTGTAATGTGAGGCAGCCCTCACATATTGATAGACTACCGACCCCCCAGAGCCCCACAGCCATAGAAAAACAGATTTTATATAAAATCCATTAAGGGAGTAAAATGTGGAGGAAAGCTGGCCATTTCGGCAGAATGGTGGGTGCGAACACGGAAAATGGCCCTGCATGGCGGAGTAATGGATGGATACGAGCCACACAATTATGTTACACAAATCAAAGTTTCTTTTTTGTGCTCTTTTCATTACAGGAAATAAAAAGATTCCCACGTCCGATTCATAGGTGCTGTCGTTTTCCTACTGAAAACTAACATGGTCGGCCCGACCCCAAGCCGGCTCCAGGACCTGGATCAGTAAATCAGACTGTTGTGCAAAGATGTGGTAGGGAAACGGGGCTGCCAGCTTTTAAAACCTCAGTTTCTGTATTCGTAAATTAGAAACATAATTCCTTTGTCACAGGGCTGTTGTAAGGACGTAAAGCAACGGGCATCATACAGAAGCAGTTTGAAACACCAAAGCACTCTAAAAGGGCAAAAACACCTCTTTTGTCCTCTATTTATTATTAATCATAGAAAAATGACAGATTTTTGTGTGTGCAGGGGTGAGAGAGTTGGCCTGGATTTATGCATAACTTGCTGGCGTTTCTTAACAACTCGTAAATACGAAAAAGGGAAGACAGTTGAAAGAGAGCCTGAAAACAAATTCTTTTCAGTGGCTAAGTGAAAATAATTTCCTGTGTAAAAATAAATAATGCATCAAAGCCTAAAGAGATGTTCAGACTTCCAGGATAAAAAGAACACACTGAAGTCACGATTCCGCTTGCGGCCGCGATCCCTTGTTTCGGTGGTGCGGAGCTCGGGCACTGACACAGCTTTGGCTGTGATCGCCCCCGGGCTAAGGACTGTAGGGTGGGATTCAAGTTGATTGCCAAGGACGCCCACTGGTCTGGGACCATGTGGGACCCGCAGGAAGTTTATAACGTGTCACAGAATCAGGACAACTAGTAAGTGAGTGCCATGGCATCCACTATGTTGATTTAGAACCGTTTTACTTCAAAGGGATCCAGGAATTTGTAGGAGGGCGGGATAGACCGCTGGAGTGGTGGGTGACCACCTGGCATGAAGGGCGTGCCCCCAAGAGTCACAGTTGAACGTGGCCGGACAGCACTGCAGGCTGCCTGGGGGCTGCCTGGCCACCAAGGAGGTCAGCTCTGAATGAGGAGGGGCTGACATAATCCCAAAAAGTAGGGCCTCCGTCTCTGTTTTTTTTTTTTTAAATATATTATTTATTTATTTGGCAGAGAGGGAGAGACAGCACAGGCAGCGGGAGCAGCAGGCAGAGGCAGAGGGAGAAGCAAGGGAGCCCGATGTGGGACTCGATCCCAGGATCCTGGGATCATGACCTGAGCCGAAGGCAAACACTTAACCAACTGAGCCACCCAGGCGGCCTCCCACTCCGTTTACTGAACATACTGTGGAGCAGAAGTGCGCACCCGGCTAATGAAATATCACCGAGATGATGGCAGGGCCATCCAGTGCAACATGTCACTTTACGTTCGGACCTCACAACCTCCACTTCAAGATTTCAAGTTGTAAAATAGAGGCTTGGGTCTCAGTCTCGCCGTTGGGGTTACTGAAAGCAAAGACTACCTGTCCAGAATGGAACCATTTGGGAATCTCAATATTTCTAAAAGCGACTTTAGAATATAACAAAAAGCTAAAGTTACAGCTTAACTACCACGGCAGAGTGCCGTAGGTGAGGCTAATCCGAGACCAAGCAGACGGTGGCAGAATCTGGGTTTCAAAAGCAATTATTTCCAGCAGTCTGGCAGCCTCCCAGGGCACGGCAGCTTTGAAACATGTTGCATTCTGACCTTTTCTCAGTCCCAGGGCTCTGGAGGAAAAACAGGGGCTTTAAAATTCAGATCGGAAGGCGCACAAACAAAGCACTGGATGGATTCTGATGGAACCAATCTCACATTTCACCTCGGCAAAACTTTACGGGAAGTTTATGGGGATTTATTGTTTCAAGAACAGAAGGACATTTACCTACAGATGCAGGGGAATAAATTTCAAGTACATTTAGTATTGGAGAATGGTGGCTTTATTGCTGATTTCAATCCACTTGACTTTCTCCTTAATCTTCTACCATCCACCTGCAGTGGAACACTACGCCACAGCTTTGCGGTTTGGGGCGTCCGTGGTTTGTAAAATTTTAAAGAGTTTCTAATAGCAAAGAAATGGAAACAACCTCCACGTGTAAATCTGTGATGGTATATTAAACAAATATCATACAAGGTGGCATGAACAGTAAAACAGACCTATGCAAATTATCAATTGTGTATTGTTACGTGAAACACCATTTTCAGGATAAAATGTTTATGATGGTTCCATTTTGTTGAAAAGTGTATGTGCGTGTTGTCTGTGTGCCTGATACATATAGACACACACTCGTGTGTGTGTGTGTATGTGTGTGTGTGTGTGTGTAAAGAGAGAAAGGGAAGAGGAAGAGGAAGCAGAGATGGGAGTCCATGAAAGCCGCAAGGCTGTAATAAAGGGAATTTTTGGTTAGAACTTGGAATGGGTTGAATGTGAGGGGAGCCTAATAGAGAAACACAGAGCAAGAGCAGCATGAAAGAGAATTTAGGGGCGCCTGGGTGGCTCAGTCAGTTAAGTGTCTTCCTTCAGCTCAGATCATTGTCCCAGGGCCCCGGGATCGAGTTCTGCATCGGGCTCCTTGCTCAGCCAGCAATCTTCTTCTCCCTCTCCCTCTGCTCCTCTTCCTGCCCCTGCTCTCTCACTCTCTCCCTCATTCTAAGAAATACATGAAATCTTTTTAAAAAAGAGAGAGAATGTAAAAGTGTTACATGCTGGGAATTAAATGGCCTTGATGTTCCTTGTGGGATGCAAATGAAGGTCAGACTTTTTTTATGACCTATGGTAATCGGACTGTTGCTTTGAAAGGCAAGTCTGTCCTGGGACAAAGCAGATGGGGGCACAGGAGGTCTCAACTCTGGCACTGGTGGCTGGTCCCTGGGCCCCATCTCATGGCGGTACTGTAGATGCCATGGGCAAGATGGACAGTTTCTCATATCCCAAGTGAGAAGAGGGTTCCCAGGGCTCTACCCCTCATGTGGCAGACCCACAGGCCACTGAGGCTTTCCTAAACTACAGACTGCCCACCCCCGACAAAGGAATCAACTAACCACTAACAATGATGCTGTGAAATTTTCTTCTTAGCATGAATTCTCACTGGCCATAAGCAAGCTTTCCTTCACCAATGCGCATTCTATCAAGATTCTGGACTTCCTAGAGTTATTAGTATCTAAGACCAGTTAGCGTCATAGAATTATTAATCATTATCAACAGTAGCAAGAGTTGACTGAACCGTGTTCCAAGCAATGTTTTAATACAGGTGTCACATCATACAGCATCACTTGTGATTCTGGTCAGAGCTCCACGTTTCACATGAGGAAGCTGAGGTGCAGACGGCTGAATGCAAACACGTAAAGACTTTCACTTGGAACCCAGGTCTCGTGGCTTCAATACCAGTGCCCTCTCCTCAGAAGATGCTGTGTGCTTTTTTACAAAGTAACTCTGTTCTCTCTCCCTCCCCAGCCCTCAGTTTTCCTCTTTTTAAAAAGATTTATTTAATTGAGAGAGAGAGAGAGAGAGAGAGGGAGAGCAGGGGGAGGGGGGCACATGGAGAGAGAATCCTGACACAGATGCCACTGAGCGCAGCGTCTGACCATGCAGGGCTTGATCTCATGACCCTGAGATCACCACCTGAGCCAAAACCAGGAGTCCAAGGCATAACCGCTTACACCACCCACATGCGCTGCCCTCAGACTTTCTTATAAATAAATAAAATATTAGTCCTCAAAACATCCCTGTAGGCTTTTTACACTGGGCTTTCCTGGCACCTCAAGGGAGCCTGAAAACACTACTGTATCCTTGTCTTCAAATTTCAGCTGAAGAAGATCCAAAGGAGAGTCCTCTGTGAAGCCCGGGTGCCCTGGGGAGAAGCCCACCACGCTTCGCCTCATGTCTCTTCTGAGAACCTACTGTACATCACACCCAGTCCTAGACTTCGCAAAGGACCCAGCATCTGGGGACCGCTTCATTTTGTCTCTGTCTCTGATATCACCCTGTTCTGCTCTCTCCTTTGGTCCAACCAGACCATCTTTCTTCTTTTTTCTTTTTGAAGATTTTACTTATTTATTTGAGAGAGAGAGAGTGAGCAAGTGAGAGAGACAACACAAGCTGGGAAAGGAGCAGAGGGTGAGGGAGAAGCAGCATCCCCACTGAGCAGGGAGCCCAGGGGCCATGGTGGGGGGGCGAGGGGAGTGTTGGTAAGGGGGACTCTGGGATCATGACCCAAGTCGAAGACAGTTGCTTAACTACTGAGCCACTCAGGTGCCCCTACACCAGCCTTTTTTCTGTTCTTCAATTTGTCAAGCTTGTTCCAATCTCAGGACCGGTTTCCTCTTCCTCAAATGCTTCCCGCAGATCTGGGCAGGATTGGCCTCTCGTCACTCAGAAGTCAGTCACCTCCTCAGAGTCAATGCCCCCTTCTCAAAGAAATGGAAAATCCAACCTCAAGTCACCATTGGTCATCCCCTATTGGTTTCATCTTTATAGCATGCATCATTATCTAACATACCTATTTATATATATTAAATGTACCTATTAATTGACTGTCTTTCCTGAACTAGGACATAAGGTCCATGCAAACAAGTCTTCTGTCTGCTTTGTCCTTTGTTGTGTTTCTGGCAGCCAGACTTTGCGCGGCACATAGGAGGTGCTCAGGAAACGCCGATGAATGACAGAGACGCACCGCCTTGAGTCCACTAGTAGAGGAGACGTGGGTCATGGAGTTGAACAGACAAGGAAAGCTTCAAGAGATCAATCTCCATGTGGAGACAGAGCTGCTACTTGGTGAAATAGAGCCTTGTTTTTACATATGGGCTGTGATAAACTCATCACATTTGTTGAAGTTATTTGGCAAGAGTGGACTAAAAATAATCTCAGGGGCACCTGGGTGGCTCAGTGGGTTAAAGCCTCTGGGTTTGGCTCAGGTCACGATCTCAGGGTCCTGGGATCGAGCCCCGCATCAGGCTCTCTGCTCAGCGGGGAGCCTGCATCCTCCTCTCTCTCTGCCTACTTGTGATCTCTGTCTGTCAAATAAATAAATAAAATCTTTAAAAAAAATAATCTCATATGACAAAATACTAAAGATATTTTAATTAATTCTTGATATGCCTCATCAAAGTACTTGTGATTTTTTTTCAAATGACATTGAACTGATTGAACTACACATGTCTTGGTTGCATATGGCACACAGAGAGATCTGCAGCCGTGAGGTGTAGTGCGCACATGAAAGAGGTCAATCGTTCTGAACTGGCCAGGATGGCTCCACCTCCCAAAGTCCTATACTCAGAAAAAAGTTGCCTGGAAACCTGCCAGGTGGCTGAACACCAGGTTAGACCACAAGTGAAGGGTCCAACTTTCCCACATGAAGTGAAGTTTGTGCTATAATACCTCACAAAGACATTTGTCACGCTTACCAATTAATTTTTAGTTTGCAACCCTCCACCCTTGTCCTGGAGCATGGATTTGGCTGGCAGAAGCCCTTTTCCAGCTCTGGTATTTCCAAGTAGCTCTGTATTAAAGGAAGGTCAGGTGCTAGGCCAGACTCATCTAAGACCTCTGGGCTGAGAATCTCTCCTCTCCTCTCCCCTAACTCCCCCACCTTCCCCACCCCTTCCTCCCCTCCCCTCCTCTCCTCTTCTCTTCTCCAGTTGGCTAATGACTATTTTAGTCCTATTAAGGGACGCTAAGATCTTAATCATTTTGAGGAGGGGAGCTCTTACTCATTGGGTGAGTTTTGCTCCAATACTCAATAAGTCCTTTAAAGTTTTTCTTGCCTTCAGAGCACAGGTTCTTGTAAAAACAGGAAGAATTGCCCCGTTTGAGAGACTAGGAACATAAGAAGGTGCTGTTTGCTTACAGTTTTTTCTGTCTCTTGTGGTCCCGATCTCCCTGATGTGTCTGGAGTTTCACCTTTACCAACCCTGCTCTCAGTTATTAATCAACCAAACCTTCATCATGCGGTGGCTGATAAAGCCTTAATGATTATTCACCCCTGTTTTTTAATTATTATTTTAATAAGAGGTTCCTGAAGATTGAAATGCCTTAAGACCCAAACTAATTAATCTCTGACGGTATGATTTGACGTATCAACATAGGGTGGGGATAAATATTGCAACCTCCACGGTCAATATTTATACTTATAATAATTCTCTAGCAGTTACCTTTCAGCCACGACCTATGTTTTACTGCCGGCAGACACGTATGCACACAGAAAAATGTCCAGCCTAAGAATCTTGACAAATGATGATGTTAGAATAACACAATAGAACATAAACGATTCTAATTTTCTCCACTAACGAGAATCATGTAATAATTTCTAAAGTATATATGTGACAACAAATTTGGACATTGATGCATTTCAGTAGAAAAAAGGATTTTTATACTTGAGAGAAAGGAAGGATACACTGAAAAGCACTTAGTAAAAATAAGAGTGGGAACACAACTCACCATCTATGAAAAAAAGTTAAACTATTTCATGATTTTTTCTTTTAATATGAAACTTCAAAATGCCTTTCTCTGAAGAAAATGCATGGGAAATTTTGCTCCTGCTCTATTCCACGTGCTTGAAAAACAATAAAGCATTCCACTGTGTATTAATCAGAAAACTTAGAGTAGGAAGAGAGAAAAAAATGCACAGAAATAATTTGGAAAGTGAGATTCTAGACTCGATTAGTTTTCTCAAAGTCTCACAATTCCATTAAGGATTATCTCCTATGAGTAAAATGTAGAATTCCCTTCAGATTATTTTTCCCAGGTAGTGTTCTTTTTTGGCTGTTTCAAACTGATATTCGATTCTTTTATAATCAGTGGCTCACAGATTTTATTGTGCATTAGAATCATCTGCAGGGCTTGCTAAAAAATGCAGCTTTCTGGGTTCCTGGGTGGCTCAGTTGGTTAAGCAACTGCCTTTAGCTCAGGTCATGATCCTGGGGTCCTGGGATCGAGTCCCACATCAGGCTCCCTGCTCAGTGGGGAGTCTGTTTCTCCCTCTGCCTCTGCCTGCCATTCCTCCTGTTGGTGCACTTTTTCTCTTTCTATCAAATACATAAGTAAAATCTTAAAAAAAAGATTTATATTAAAACCATGCAGCTTTCTGGGCCATCATCCCAGCTGTTTGGCTTCTGCCCCTTTAATGAGCACCTCAGCCATTTCTGATGAAGGTGATCTTTCCTACAGAAGCTTTGGAAACAGCTCCAGAGTCTAGGTACCTCTCCGACTGCTTATTAGAAGTCTGGCTCGTTTGGAACTACTGCTATTTTGAACTTTGGGAAGGATAAACATGACATTCATCCCTGTTGCTGTGCAGTGGGACCAGAGGCTTCATACTGAGGAAGGACACAAGGACACTCTGGCAAGGCATTGGGGCTCGATCCCTAGTCAGGTTTCAATGAGCAGAAATCGCTTGGAAGCCACACAGACGCTGAGAGCGCAGGTCCATCCGCTGGGATGCAGAAGGATGCTGCCTCCCTTCTCAGAGACGGCTGTTCAGTGCCAGCCAGATGTGGCTTCTCCGGGGGTCTCTGGGGAAAACAGGACATTAGGTTCAGTCCTTGATCCGGGGGGAAGCTCAGAGATTGGCAAGGTCTTTATTCTCAATTTCTATGCTTGTTTACTTGTTCACTGAGCTTAGAACCATCTTCTCTCTGTTACCTTCCCACCACTTTACTCTTGGTCCATTCATGTTCCTACTACCTCTGAGTATCTCTTACATACCATATCGCTGGGCTGTACTCAGGCCACTCTGCTCTTCTCTCTTACGATGTATCTCTGACTCATCCCCACTGTCTCCCACAGATAATCCCCATGCATGTCTCCACACAGACCCCTGATTAGAGTTCTAGAGCCAAATGCCAACACTCTAGCAGAGTGCGCCCATTTTTCTGCATCTCCTACCCAAAGTTTGAAAGAGCGAGTATAAAACCAAACTCACTGCCCGCATCCCAAGACGGGCTCCTCTTGTGGTCCTCGCCTTAAGGGTGTGAGTGTTCCCAGAGTCACCCAGTGCGGAGGTCGATTCTGAGCTACAACTCATGCCCATGCAAAACTGGCTGCCAGATTCAATCAGCTGCACCTCAAAGTGCCTCTCACCTCATTTCCTGTTGCCTCTTCCTATGGCTCTTGCCTCCCTGGCTTTAATCCCTCCGGCTCTGAGTCAGCCTCCACAGCCCCAACAGAACAGCTTTCTGAACAGACTCCGTCAGCAACAGATGTCACAGAGTTTGGGGGCACATTCAACCCTCTCAAACAGCAA